>JAODPA010006895.1:0-13822 GCA_025585075.1 Nepenthes mirabilis | reverse complement strand
TATTATTTTAGTTTTCTTTTATTCTAAAATCCAAATCGATATTCGGGTAATAATACAGGCACACCTCAGGTGCCATCCCGACTGATCCAAATGTCAATTCAAATTTCATAATATCTAATTAATTTTTATCACGCCTAAAATACCAAAAATCATAATTGATATTAAATTGATCCAAATAAAATCTGGGATATTACAGTTGCTGCCATCACCATTGCAAAATCAACTAACTAAAGCAAGTAAATCTTTCCTTTATCTTTGTGGATGCTAGTATTGCATTTGCATGTGGCGGATTTGAGGAAGATCGGCCAAAATTTTTTGTGGCTTCTATGGTGAGGCACGGTGGAGCAGAACAGAGGACCGCTGACGGCGCTTGCATGCGTTGCTATCGTCATCGTATGGGGGTTATCTCCGTGACCATTGGCGTCGCCCATACCGCAACCACCCTTCACCGATGCTCATCATCATCACCTCTTTCCCCAACAGCTCTCCACTCTAGCACTTCCTGTCTCACACAGTTGGCTCATTTTTCACTCCGTCATTCAACATGTGTTCTACTCGTGTAGAAAATCGGCACTCAAACCAGTGCCACAAGCAGCTCACTCCAGCATCAATTTTGCGGGTTTGCTAATTGGGTGTCCAGTCGATTGAAATCCACTTCGGCGCCCCCAGAAGTTATCTTCACACCGGTCTTAGCCCACTTCGATGCCCAAAAAGGCACCCTGGATGATTTTCACTCCGGCGCCCAAAAAGCACTCCTGCTGATTTTCACTTCGGCACATAAAAGCCAGATCCACTCCAGCCAGCTTGGGCCACACTAGCGCTCAAATTACTCTAGCTCTCCACTTCTCTCTCTGTCGGTCAAATTGACTCCAGCACTTCCCCTCTCAATCAACCGGTCCTGAACCACTCCATCCAGAAGCATTGCACCACTCTCAAATTCCACTATGTATTTCTGTCTCTCACTCAGTGGGCCAGTCCACTCCGGATCTCATTCTCACATTTAGCTAGTTCAGATTCTACTCTAGCAATTCCTCTCTCATTCGGCTGCAAGGATTCAGTCCGGCGCTCCGTTTCTCAAACAAGCCGGTCAAAATTTACTCCGGTAGTAGTTCAACCAACCCAGATTTGCTCTGGCGTAGGGGACCATCCAGCGTTTTGTTGAACAAAAAATCGGACCAGATTCCATTTCGGCACCCACAAGACACTTTGACAGATTACCACTCCAGTGCCCAAACTACTCCGGCTCTACACTTCCTCTCTCACACTGCCGGTCTAGGTCCACTCTGGTGCGCCAGATACAAATCGTCGGTACCCACATCTAGTCTGCTTGAGAACACTCTGGCCAGATTAAGTCACTCTTGCATTTAACGTGTATTTCGCCGGTTTGGAAGATCAAACATCCAAAGAGGCACTAGAAACATCCCCAGTTGGCATCCCGATTTAACTAATCAGAAATCCAAACCGGCATCAGGATCCAGATTGGAATCCAGTTCGATGTTCATTCCGAAATTCAATACAACACACCATTTTAGTATTTAACCGGTTTGAAGTTTATTCCCGAATTTGATTCAGCACTCCATTTTGCTGATTTGATATCTATGATCCAGTTCGGCATGCAGCATCCATTTTGCTGGTTTGGATAATCAGGCATCTAGCCGGTTGAAATCCATTCCGGCGCTCAAAAAAGACATTCCGGTGATTATTTTCACTCCGGTCATAGTGTAATCCAGTGCACAAGGAGACACTCCTACAGTTTTCACTTAGTGCCACAAAGGCACTACAGTAGTTTTACTCATTGCCCACAAGCAGGCACTCCTCACAGAACCATCCTGCAGGCCAGTAGTGCTCCTACACCCCACACAAAATCACTCCGGCTCCTAGGAGTGCTCATCCACTCTATTTGAAGGTGATCAAGCACTCCACTCGGAATTTTGGACTCCGCCAGAGATTTTCACTTTGGCAGCAATGCGCCATTCTCAACGGGTGAAAGTCCACTTTGGTGGCAAGGCGTTATCTCAACCAGTCAAAGTTCACTCCAACATCACTTTAGACAGTCAATGTTAACTTAGGTGGCTGGTCCACTTCCGAAAGCTGCCAACCCCAGACTTCAGCTAACTCCAGACTTCAATCAATTCCGGACTTCAGTCAACTTCGGATTTTCCCTAGTTGCATGAAGTACTCCGGATTTCAGCATGGATTTTCCCTAGTAGCATGAAGCACTCCGAAAATCTCTCATAAATTACCGGTCAACGTTTCACCTCACAATTTGCCGGTCGACATTTCCTCCCACAACAAACCGCACCATGAGCAGCTCACTCCAGCATCAATTTTGCAGTTTTGCTAATCAGGCATTCAGCCGATTGAGATCCACTCCGACCAAAAAGGCATTTCGTCGATTATTTTCACTCCGGTCATAGCCCAATTTGGTGTGCAAAAGGCATTCCTGTTGATTTTCACTCCGGTGCACAAGAGTCACTTTAGCCGAATAGTTGTCCAGTGTAAGAAACACCCATTTTGGCCTCCAGCCGAATTGCTAATTAGGCATCTAGCCCGGTGTGGAAACAACTAGCCAGTCGTAGTTCTTTGTTTCCCAGCAAGCTGATCAGAGTCACTCTAGTATTTTGTCTCTCATCAAGCCGGTTTAGATTTACTACGGCATTTTGTCTCTCATCAAGCCGGTTCAGATTCACTTCGGCATTTTATTTCTAATCAAATTGGTTTAGATCCACTCCGACATATTATTTCTTTCAACCAGCCGATTTGATAGCACTCAATCCGGCTCCCAGAAGCGGAGCATCCGGCCTGTGAAAATCATTCTGCTGATTTTCACTCCGCTAGCAAAAATTGCTCTAGAAGTTTGGACACTGTAGAAGTTTGATCACTTCGGAAGATAGTCACTCTGAAAGTTTTGGAACTCAAGAATATGACCCACTCCGGAAGTTTATTCATTCTAGAATTCTCATCAGTGTGAAATTTCAACCCACCCCGAAGGTTTTTCACTCTGGAGATCATCTTAATCCGAAAGATTACTCAGTTTGGATTCTCAGTCTACTCTAAAGGTGTTTTCACTCTGAAATTTCATCTCACGGCAGATTTCAGTCACTTCGGAGGTTTCATTCACTCTGGATTTACCGTACACTAAATTCTACTGTGGAATATAATCCACACTAGACTTTTAGTTCGGATTTTGTTCATTCATGAATTTCCACTCCGAAAATTCAACTCCAAGAGTTTTACTCCGGAATTCTCTTAAAGTCATATTGCGCAATACATTCGACAATGAGTAACCGAACCCAACACAACGGCCTTTGTTGACAATCTTCTAGCGGTTTCAACTGCTTCGACTTGTACCGGTCTTAAGATATTATGTTGGGGTTTCACCCTTCAACTCCCACGTAATTGAGGTCGTCCAACATTTGCAGAAAAATGCTATGGATTGATAATCTCATAGTCCAAGCGGCCACTGGTGATAAGGCCTGACAGTGGTCAGAAAATTGATTCAATCGTCAAGTACTGACGAAAGCCAAGAGCAATATGGACCACACTGCTCCAAGAGCACGGCACACCATCTAGTTTGAACATCAAGAGGCCCAAAAGAGGTCCAAATTTTAAACCTCGATTATATTACCGAGCGGCTCAAAAGTGGTCAAAATTTTAAACCTCGATTACATTATTGAGCGGCCCAAAAGAGGCCAAAATTTTAAACCTCAGTTATATCACCAAGCAGTCTAAAGGAGGTCAAATTTTAAAATTTGGTTACATCACCGAACGACCCAAAAGATGTCAGATTTTAAAACTTGGTTGCATCATCGAGTGACCCCAAAGGAGGTTAGATTTTAAAAATCAAATTTCTCAAGGATGGTAAACTGACAAAGTCAGACCTATTGGCATCATCAAAAACTTGCCGGGAGTTAAAAATTTTAAACTACCCGATATGGGGAGCTAGTGATAGGTACGGTGTACCCTGCCTAGAAAATCGCTCAACCACTTCATTTAATCCACCGGTGGTTATCTTCGACGGTTGACTATGAATAAGAATGACTATCTTCCAATTATATAAAGACCCTCATCCCAACAGAGAGAGGAGGCTCCCGAAAGAAAAAAGAAAAATGGGAGAGAGGAAGAAACGGCCAGAGAGCAAGAATCAAGGAGAAAGGCTGGATAGGAGAATAAAAGAGGAAGCTTTGCCGACCAGCCTTCCCAGAGCCATGTACTCAGTCTAGAAGGTCATACATAAGGAAGTCAATTATCCATCCCAATAGGCCAGCCCTCCGTCCCAGGATGCTTATCCTCTTTCAAGAGGACTTTCTCTCTTTTCTTGAAAGTCTGACTTCTATATTTCTAAGAAACCCCTCAACATGGATCAAATTTAAGACACCCTCTAATCCGTTCATCAATAGGGCACACCTTTAATCCACCATCAATAGGGCGCATCAACGCTCAATCCACCACATATGCATCCTCTCTACATCTTTTTATATTTTTAGAAAGATATCTGATTTGAGCGTCGGAGGATTTACGGTGGAAGCAATTCTCGCCGTTTTCTGACCTCTCATATTCAGTTGTATTGTACAGGATTCAGGCTCAAAGTTATGGAGACCGAATCCGCATCAAATCGACCAATATCAAAATCCAATTTGCAGCCCCCAATCCGTAAAACAACCCGAATTTCTGGTACATAACATATCTGATAATAATTTATTCAAAGTTTTTAACCAAAAAAGATCATGATGGTGAACTTGTAATAGATATTCTTATGACTAGAAATTTCTACCCATTTTGAAAAAGTTAAATTATTAATATTAAGTTTGGCCCCATTAGCTACACAAATTAAACACAAATTATGAGTTTATAATTATAGTTTAACTAGAATTCTAATCACATATCAATTAATTAGTTTATTATTGACGATCATTAATCGCATATATCATAATCATATTTGACTTTTCTGCTTTTTGCATCCCAAACATTCAACACTGCCATTTGCTTCTTCATCCCTGATCACCTCTTCGTTCTCCATTTTCTTCCGCTTAAGCAGCCTGCAAACTCCCTCCAGAGCAACATCGGCGTCCTCGCTCCTCATCAGCTCTTCCGCTACTTGAGCTGGCGTGATGCTGGTCATCCCGATCAGCCTCTCGATCTCTCCGAAAAGCCGATGGTAAGCATTGATGCCTAAATAATTAGAGGCCAAAACCTTGAATCCATGAGCGGTCAAGTAAGACATGTGAATGTGCATGTCCATCCGTCCTGGACGCAGCAAAGCAGGATCGAGCTTGTCTTTGTTGTTTGTGGTGAAGATGAGGATGCGTTCGTCGCCGCAGCTCGACCACAGACCATCTACGAAGTTAAGTAGCCCAGACAGCGTCAACTGTACTCAGAAGCCACAGCAAGAATTGTTACTGGCATGCCAAAGAGCTTCAATAAGAAGAAAGGACAAACAAATAATGTCAAATTGATTAATTTTCCAAACGGGTTTTCACATATTAAACCAAACAGAGCACAAATTAACAGATCAAAACAGAGATGATTCTATGGTCTAATTATAAACAACAGGACTACACTGACCTGCACTTGAGGGGTCTTCTTTTTGCCCTCCACAATGTTACGATCCGGCAGCTCCAAGCTACAATCAATATCTTCCATAACAAGTATAGATCGATTAGTGGTGGCTAGCAGCAGCCTTCTCAAATCGGAATCGTGCATCAAATGCCGCAGCTGCAAATCATAGATGTCAAACTTGAGGTGATTAGCAATGGCGGCAATCAAGCTCGATTTCCCTGTTCCTGGTGGTCCGTACAGCAAATATCCTCTTTTCCACGCCCTACCTACTCTCTTGTAATACTCTCTCCTCTCCACAAACCTATCCAGATCACCAATGATCGCCTCCTTCATCCCCGGATCCATCGCCAGCGTCTCAAACGTCGTTGGATGATCGAGCTTTACCGTCTCCCAGTGTATGTTCCCGCCGGGGTACCTGTTACCAATTCACTCTCATGTTAATTAATAGACATAAATTATTATTGTTTCATATTATCACAGTATTTTGATGTGCTATGAAAATTTGATTACGCCGGTCATTTTTTTTTTTCAGATGGCGGAGACCACAGTTACCTACGTGACAATTTTTTTTTTTTTTTCAGATGAAAAACTTTCTACTCGCCGGAACAAATGGAAATTACGGAAAGATGTGCTATTTTCCCGAGATGAATCCTTTTTTTTTCCATGGAAATTATTTTCTCCTGCCAATCAAAGAGGGACCGGTAGGAAGGCGGATTAGGGTTTATTCTAATATTGCTTCGCCCGTACCAATTCCCAAGTGTGCAGAGCTTCAAGGCCTTATCTCTATCCTTCATTTCCTTGGATCTACTCATCAGGAAAGGCAAGTAAGAATTTAACACCCTCTCCTTGAATTTCTTGTCAAAGCTCAGCTCGAAGTAGCGCGATTCTTGACGAGTGGAGGACGAAGAGCCAGAATCGTCGTTTTGGTTATTGTGTTCCAAGCAAACGAACCTCCAATTGAGCTCGATTCCGTCGAAGACGTCGTCTATTTTCTCTCCCTTCACGAAGGAAACGGTTATTTTGTTCTCTTTTGGGCCTTTGCTTACTTTGAGACGATCGGCGGAGGGGCTGATCTTGGTACGGAGGTAAATCTCAGAGGCTTCGTACACCAGGTTGCGGGAGATGGCGTTTCCCTCCTCGACGACGAGGGTGAGCTTGTTGGAGCTCCGCCGGAAAAGCTCTCCGACTGCGGAGTATACATAACGGCGGATTGGCGGGGGGATGAGCTCGTTCGCCGCCGATCGGAAGAGCATGATGGTGGCGGACAAGGAGGCGTAGGCGGAGAACATCGAGGATGCCGACGGCATTTCTCGGACGGAATACATGGTCGTGATCCAAATCTGCAAAACGGAGCTTGCAGTTGCAGTCTACTCTGGTGATTTGGTATGACCAGTAAGACTCAATTTGCAGTCTGCTCCTGTATATTTATTGGAAAGAAATAATTTCTGATGATGACGTGAAAACAGAATAATTTAAAAATATTATATTATATATTCTTATTCTAAAACAAATAGAATTGATGATATGTCAAGAATAAATAGGCTCGTGATAAAGAAACGATCCAAATATACAACAATTCATTTGTACCTTGACAGTCGATGTTAACTGTTGACCGGAAAAAAGACTAAGGAGCCAACAAAAGTTTAAAAGTTGGACGGTCAACGCTTTCATTAATTGGGAGTAGGGTCAGAAGACCGGGACTCACGCATCTCATTGGTCTACGTGTCCGTCTTAAAGCCACAACGGACTTCCTCTCTTATTTCGAGCTCTCCACAAAAGGCAAGCTCCATAGTAACGGTTGCTTTCAGGATCGATGCGAATCTCTGAAGGAAAGTGTCAGAATTTTCTTATTGTATGCAGTAAACCCTAACAGTGACAGAACGTAGAAGGAAAATAATCAATCCAACGACCATTACTGTAATAAAGGCTCCACACCAGAAAAGACAGTGATCCCAATAGAATGCGAAAATCAAACCTTTATGCCCAAGGAAGGCAGCCCAGCACAGTAGGTATAAAAGGTCATGAAGTTCTCACTCCAAAACACACTCTCATTTGCCTACAAAAGCCTTCTATTGCCAAGCTCTCATACTTCCGACATTATAATACTCTGTACCAAAAATGCCTGACGGATCGTGCACTTTCAGAAGACGCAAACAAAGCCAAGCGGGCCAAAAAGACGGCCGGTTAGTACACCATAGTTGATGGACGGCTATATTGCCGTCGTTACTTGACCCCGTACCTCCGGTTCCTCACTCCAGAGGAGGCCGACTATGCCCTAGGAGAAGTCCATCTCGAGATATGTGGATCGCATATTAGTGGTAAAAACTTGGCATTCAAAATCATGTGTCAAGGTTACTACTGGCCAATGATAAAAAAGGATGTGCTCAAGTTCGTAAAGAAGTGTGAAAACTGCCAGATTCACGGAAATCTTCACCACTAATCGCTTGCCGAACTGAAATCCCTCCAGGCTCCATGGCTATTCGCACAATGGGAGTTAGATATTCTCGACCTATTTTCTCTTGCAACAGGGAAAAGAAAATTCATTATCGTAGGTATCGACTACTTCACTAAGTGGATTGAAGCCATCCCACTGGCGAAAATCCCATAGCACAATGCTCTTGAATTTGTCTGTCAGGATATAGTCAACAGATTTGGTGTTCCCGAGGCCATCATTACTGACAATAAAACCCAGTTCTCGGGGAAGCGTTTCACCAAGTATTACACCAATCTGGGTATCAGTTTGGTCCACACTTCGGTAGCATACCCACTAGCAAACGAACAAGCGGAAATCACGAACCGCACTCTACTCCACGATCTCAAGACCAAGTTGGAGAACGTCGAGGGCTCGTGGGTAGATGAGCTGTCATCCGTCCTTTGGTCTTATCGGACGACTCCAAAGGAGCCAACTCGCGAGACTCCTTTCAATCTCTGTTACAGAACTAAAGCAGTGGTTCTGGTTAAGATTGGGCTTTCAAGTCTTAGGATTGAATCCTTCGACCTGCAAGGCAACTCCCAAAAAATCAGGGAGCATCTAGACTTGTTGGAAGAAGTCCCCGATACTGTCAGGTTGCGAATGGCGGCCTACCAACAACGGGTTGCACACTATTACAACAAGAAGGTAAAAAGGCGACACTTCGAAGTCGGGAACCTAGTCCTACGAAACATCGAGGCAACAGGCAAGATCGCCAATAGAAATAAACTCTCCTCGAACTGGGAGGGTTCCTTCCTAGTCTCCGCCATCCTGTGAAATAGAGCATACAAATTTCGATTCTAGAATGGGAAGTTGGTTCTTCGAACGTAGAACGTGACCTACCTCAAGCGTTACTTTCAGTTTATGTCAATCATCTGCATGCAAAATAGGAACACTTGTCATGTTATATCACCTCACTGTAGATTCTTTTCCTTTTTCTTTTCCATATGCATGTTTATGTCCGTTTACAGGTTTACATGACCTAGACTGCCCCTAAATCGGAAGGGTTTTCACCCTATCGTAATCAAACCCTTGTCATTCAGGTAGCCTATGAGTGCTCGTAATAAAACCCTGATCATCCAGACAGCCCACGAGCGGTTGTAATAAAATCCTGGTTATTCGGCTGGCCTATGTGCAGTCTTAACAAAGCCTTGGCGACCCAGGCGGCCTACTAACGGTCAAACTAAATATTGGTCATCCAAGTGGCCCATTCACGGTCAAAATCTTAGGGGGCTCAACCAGTGCACACCACAACCTCCTTCATTAGGAGCGAGCGTAATTAGCCAACGACGGTCATTGTTAGCAAAGGCTCTCTTTCCAAAAGTCGGCCACCCCAATTCACACTATGGCAGCACCACCAAGCTTTTACTCTCGCGTAAGCATGGATTAGGCTTGGCATGACATCCGGGTAAACCCTGATGTCTACTCAAAGGCTCAAGTCCTTCGAAAGATGCCTACAGCGTCTTAATCAAGGCGGACGGTCCACCTGTGCGCACAAAGTTGACCGAAAAACACAACAACGGAGAAGTGGAAATTACAATAAAGGTAAAAGACACGTAACGTCAATGAAACAACCGTTTTATTGATTATATTCACTCGTTAATACATTAATTGTAAAAATTAGGACAACAAAAACTAAGGAGGAGCGGAACTCCTAGTAGAAGGCACTATCGATCTGCTACTAACCCAAGGCTCCCCCACGAGGCACTCACGACGCTGAGTGGAATGGTTCTCTAGATTGAGGAATTCAATTGGAAAGTTGGGATCAATTAGCAGGGCAATACGCTGATTAATGTTGATCCCCTCCCATAACCGCGCCAACAGCATGTTCTCGACCTCATAGGGGCGGATACGAGTGGCCAACTGATTCTCCAGAGTGGCCATCTGTCCCGCAAGCTGGTCAAGGCGCAGCATAGTCCAGACAGCCTCTTCTTTTAGATGGGCAATCTCCTCCTTAAATCTGTCATTCTCCTCAACTAGACCCGGACACCACGGAATCTTTAAGGCTAGCATTCTCCTTTCTAAGCCGGGTGATTTCTGCCTCAAGATTGGCCAGCATGGATCATAGAACGACCGTGTCCTCCTGGTGCTCCGCCCTCACCATCTCTAGCTCCTCGTCAAGCCAAGCAATCAGCCTATCCCTATTAGCGATCACCAGATCTCGTTGACCAATTGCCTTAATAATAGCGCCGGAGACTTTTTCTTTCTGCAAAAAAATAAGTGTTAGCAGCAGTTAAATTAAGAGGAAAGACAAGTCACAAAAAAATTACTTGTCAAATCCTACGCGCTGGAAGCATTGGCTTGACACGAGATCTTAGCTTAGACAGCGGAGGGCTAGAAATGGAACCCTCTTGAGCAGACCTAGCAGTGGCCTCTGCCACAAACTCCTCCAGCAGCTCCGCCATAAGATTGTCCGTTCCAGACAGCACCCCAACAACAGGCTCCACCGACCCTTCCACGGCCTGTGCAGCCTCCTCAGCGACAGCCTCATCCACTATCTCTACTCTAACCTCAACCGCCGGTTGAGGTTCTCCGGCAGTTGACACTCTTGGCTCCCCTTGAATCTCATCAGAAGCAGCCTCGTTAGATGGCGCGATGGCTAGCTCAACAAGAGGCTCAATAGGTGCCTCCCTGGGTTCCCCGATAGGTATCTCCTCCGGCGGATCAGCAGCACGCTCAATAATGGGCTCCGGGAAAGGCTCCAATGGCATCAAGTGCTCCGACCGCGGGAGGGCAAGAATAGTGCAGCTGGCGGCAGGGTACAGTCTCTCCCTAAAAACCTAAATGGCGGAACCTTCTCCACATACGTCGAAGCTGTCCCCCACTCCGGCAAGCTAGCCAATTATCACATTCCCGGGATCGGTGGAGGACGACGAAGAAGGCCTTACTGCTGCCACCGTTGTTGTTGGATTGGTGGGAGAACCATCGCCGGTTGGCTCCCTAATTGCGGGAGCCCCGATCCTCCTCCTTTTCGAGGCCTTCATCACCTTCTGCTCTTGTGACGAAGGCCCTCACTTGGCCTTCGTGGCCTCATCACGAGAGCCTAAGTAGTCTATCCAAAAATCTAAGTGGTGTTTCTCTACCAACTGGAAGAGCCACTCCAGGGACTCTGTCTCTGCCTCAGAGGGAGTCTTGGTGTAAACCTCAGTCACCTTGCCCCATTCCCTGGCCAACGGCCAGGATCTGTCTATGTAAACAAAAAAGAACCTGTTATTTCAGTTCTTCAAAGAGTCATAAATAGCGGTGCTGATCTTGAGACCGCCACGTGGGGCCACGGAGATCCATTCCGCTCCCTGGTTGAACTTGAACAGGATCCTCGCCATCTCCACCGTCAACTTCATTGAATGTTGATGAAGGAAAATGCAGAACGTGCACAGGTATCACACAACGTTAGCGTGAAGTTGTGCGATAGGGACTTTGAGGCTGTCAGAATCTCGAGTAACTCGTCAGGAATGGGAACACGTAGCCCACTCCTCAAATGGGCCTCATAAATGGTGACACAACCTTCAGGCAGTGAGCACGCCTTGCCCTCCTTTCCAGGAACATGGGGAACGATCGCTTTAGGAACGTTGTACTCTACGTACAACTCCTTCAGGTCAGTCTCTGTAAGGGTCGAAGCTATCTGTGTAACGGAAGCCATGAATATAAAAGTAATAAAGAAAATGGCGCAACACTTAGAAAAAATGCTTACTCGAGGAAGATGAAGGAAAGCGTGAAAAATTCAAAAAGGAGAGGAACAGGCAACTTAAATGCAGTATGAACGCCAGCTAAAGTAACCGTCTCGTAAACAAGCGCTATCATTACTGCCACGTGGCGCCTCCTAAATGGGCACTGACGAATCAGATCCCTAGGTACATTAATTATCGGGATCTTCAATTCACCGTGTGCAGACACGTGACCACCTTTTCGTCTAAACAAAACGACTAATGATGGCATGTCACTCCACTCTCATAGGTTCTCCGGGCTTTAGCCTTGACGGTCAACGAATCTAATCAACAATTCCTTCAGCAGGTTCACCAGACCTTAGCCTTGATGGTCAACGAATCCGATTAATACTTCCTGCAACAATTCTTGGGGTCAACAATTCCTTAGGCAAGTTCTAAGGATCTTGGCCTTGATAGACAACGAATCCGATCAGCATTTCCTACAACAGTTCTCCGAATTCTGGCCAAGACGGTCAGCGATTCCTATCAATCGATCTTGACCAATGCCAAGTCACGCGACCCGCCATTAACATGCTGGAAGTCCGAATTCAGACCACCAGTATGGAGGGCTAGTGATCGATAGCCCATAGTGAGCACGCCCAAAAAGGGGGAACGACCTGAATCCACGAGGGCCTACATATAAGTCTGGACGGTCAACGCAAACCGTTGATCGGACGAAAGGCCAAGGAAGCTAGCGTAAGGATGGGCAATTGGCACAATGGATGGTCAATATTTCTATTGACCGGCAGCACTATCGTGGGCCAGCCCACAAACAGGCCTTATGAAGGGCTTGCCCAGTTTGACCTACATTGCCGTCTGCAGCCAGCAACGGTTTTCTTCCCTGATTATGCGCTCTCCCAAAAGGCAACCTCTACGATAACGGTCACCAATAGATTCAGCGCTCACTCTATGAAAAAAGTGTCGGATTTTCTCCCCTGTCTGCTGTAAACAATTTGTTATAGACTAAGTTATAAAAATAGCTATCTTTTTTTAATTTTGTAGATAATGGTAATTTACATTTAATTTTAAATTACTCTCAATTTCTTGTTGGTTGTGATATATTTGGTGGTCAATGATGGGGCAAGAATATTGAAAGCTATAATCAGATCGAAAGAACTCGAATGACAGAAGGAATCAACTCCACATCAGTGTAACTATAAAATCAAAAACATAATATCGATACTGGCTGTTATAATCTCAATGCTTATGACATTCTCCGAATTTAATATTATAATCAAATTCATATTCTAATATACGGTTCGGCTCAAGAAAACTTAAATATTTTTCTATCAAAAAATAAGAACCATCCTAATAAAATATCTGTAAGTCTTTTACTCTCTCAATTTTAAACTTAGGTTATGGACCGTTCTTGCATTTATTACTGACAATTTTGTCTCAATCCATAAAATCAACATTTAGCCCTTGAAAAGGACCAACTTGGGATATGAGCTATTCCTTTTGATGGTCCATATTCACTCTCCTCAACAAGGAATTATTGTGCCATCTTATGACCCTACCCACGACTCTTGTCTTACACGTTTGGCCGATGGTACAATTTTTTAGCTCTTTAGCCTTCCAAATTATTTGGTACATTTTTTTTTTAGGTAAGTAAAAATTATTTGGTACATGATTTGATCTGTGCGTCTGATGGGTCTCTCTGTAGAAGATTTTGCAGATTTTTTTTAACCTTTTATCTGTGTTATAATGTCCATAAATTCTGATTCACATCTACAGAACTTGCTCTGCCTAGAGCTAATATTTTTTCATGTCAAATTTTTAATTCAATTATAATGTATTATATAAGTTTTAAATAATTAATCTAGGCTCCTCGCACATTTTTCATATCAATTGGTACGAAACTTCCGACGGAGCAACTCACATCTCTCGTTGAGTGTTCAAATTTATAAAATTGAATCTCATTGATGAGGAAATGCTTGGTTCTCAATGGAATTGGAAGTGACCCGTTTAAATTATGCCGGATTAAAATCGAATTACATTGAATTTAGAGAGAACTTATAATTGCTAAATCAGGTTAAATCATTTTCGGACCGGCTATATCGGTCAAAAGCTATAATCATATCCGTCCATC
>JAODPA010006884.1:0-39475 GCA_025585075.1 Nepenthes mirabilis | reverse complement strand
TATAAAATTTTTGGTAGTGTAAAGATTATACCAACTTAATAAATTTTTGTATTGACTTTTATTGTCAACCAAAGAGTCTACTGAATTGTAAAATTAAAATTCACAGAGTGGTATTTTTTATAAGTCATTTATAAAATGGTTAGTTGATTTAATTGATGCAAAAGAAAATTTTCTTAAAAGAAAATTTTAAGAAAAAGAAGACGGCGGGCGGGACCAACACGGCCAAAGGAGCCGTTGCAAATGCCCGTTCTTTGACCGATTTTTGGAGCAGCGTACGACCAACGCAACGTCGCCGGTATAAATAACCCTTCCCTGTAGATGGCGGGAGAAGAAGATCTCGACCGAAGCCCAAGCAACAACGAAGAAATTTTGATCGGTTTCGAGAGTTACTGAGGGAGAGAGAAGAGGGTCGTACGATTGACACCCGTGGTGGTATTGCCGGCGAGCAGAGAGGTAGTTTTGAAGATGATGTGTGCGCCAGGATTTCGTAGGAATTCGCTTGCTTCGACTATAGAAATTTTGTTTCAGCGTTTTCTGGTATTTGGTTCTTGATTGCAGAATACCCAACCTGTGATCGAACATCCGGAACTGTCTTTCCGTTAGGTTTGAAGCAGGAGACGAACTTGCCGAAACGAAGAAGCGTGAGACGAGAACTCCTTAAATCAATGAGTTGATTTTCTCCCTCTTCCTCTTTTCTCCTCCCGCCAAAATTCTGAGAAAGGATTTTTCATGCCTATTTCCCGTTGCGGGTCGATCTGACGTGAAACATTAGGCACGTTGAGTGTATTTTGTGTCATTTGGTAAGTTGAATGCATTTTATACGCATTTTCTGGTGTTACATTTGACAATTTTAGGGTTTTTGCATATTTGGTTCGTTATGACGGAATGCCATGTAAGATCCAACAGTTTTCTCTTCCCTTCAGGATCAAAGAATCGAAGCGTGAGACGAGCGCTCTCCGCATCAATCAGTAAATATTTTTCGCTCTTTTTCTCATTTCTCCTTCCTCCAAAGTTCTGAGAAGAGAAGAGATCTCCAATTCCCATTTTCCATTGCGGGGCAAAACGCTACACCTGACGGAAACGATTTGGTATGTTGAGTGAATTTTCTCAGTCATTTGGTCTGTTGAATGCATTATATGCTATTCTTCTAATGTTACATTTAGTTATCGGGCTAAGCCAAATGAATGCATTATATGTGAATCTGCTGGTGTTACATATAGTTGTAGGGCTAAGTTAATCGATAACCGATGCTGCTAATATCCCCGGGAATACTTTTTCTTACTTCTATGAGTCAAATTAAAGTCATTGTTCTTGAACTTTATTATCGGATGATTTATAGGTTGCATACGCTAGTAATTACGATGCACAGAATGAACTAGATTCACACTTTGTATGTGCAAGTACTGGTAATGAAAACATACATGGTTGCATATTTGTCATTGCTAAGAAAGGGCTTATTGAGAATTGTTTTTTTTATTTGATTTTCTTTTATTCTCTAAAAATAAAAGAAAAATACCTAAGCACTTATAGACGATGAAGGTCCCAGTAAGATGACTTTGTGGAAGAATTAATTACAGTGCAACTTTTGCATATAATCTCTACTGGATTTAGAGGGTATAGGATTTTAGTGATTGGTGTGTCTCAATGATTAAGGTAGCAACTTGCACGGGTGATTTTTTCTTCTCTTAATACAAGTTTTTTAGAAATAGAAAATAAAGATTCCGAAGAGCATAGGATTTTTGATTTGTAATGAATGGTTAGCAGTTATAGAAGTTTCCTTAAGTTTACTAATAATGGAAACAATGCATTTAATGCTTTAAGATCTTTCAATTTGAAATGTGGCAACATTAGCAAACCATGATGTACTTCATTGATGGAGCGAATGCTATGTCCTTGAAGAAGCACTTGCTTCTCATCTTGCAATTGTCACTGTAAACTGCTGTGCTGTGACCACGTGCAGATAAAAGGACTGTATATTGAGATTTGTTGTTGAAATGATCTCTATTTTATAAATGACATTCTAAGTTTGTGGGTAGTACCAACTCTCTTTGCAGTGGAGTAAGTGTAGTTTTTGAGGTTTGTCTATTAATGATACTCTGAGGGTTATGTCTAGTCTGAGGATTTGAATAAATCTATGGGTGTTAAGACTTTTGGTTTTACTTCATTTGGCAGTAGATATTGGCATGAGATGAGTTGTAAAATAAATTATATCATATGAAATCAAATCAAAACATCAATGGAAAGATATTTGCCATTATATCTGTATATTCCAATATTGGGATTGTGTATCCAAAATTAACTTTATAAGTTTTCCTATTTATTTGTATTATTTCAGTGAAAAAATGAATAAGAGAGAAAAACAAGTTGGCTGTAGATGCAATGCCTTTGTTATGTATGCATTAATAGATTATCAGACGAGCCATTATTACCTGATTAATTTGAACTTTTGAAATTTGAACCTCATTTAAATGTGCATATCATTTATATGCACCATAGCATAATTTGTTTATTTAATGTTACCTTAACAGCTCAATATGTTTATGCTACTTCCTTTGTCCTATTTTATTTGTCCCTTATTTCTTTTTAGGCTGTCCCAAAACAAGTGACACATCCGTATTTAGTGTGGAATAATTTATTAAATTTATCCTTCTAAAATTATAAAATCCAAATTAGTAGGTTGTAATGTATAAGAACCAGATGGTAACAATGGTAGACATCATTTGATTTGATTGAGTCAACTAGGCAATAAATCCTTTCAACACAACATAGGTCGGTGAAAGGGTCTCGGATGCATTTCTTATATGTCCAATCTCATATATCAGCTCTTTCACATCTTTTATTTACCTAATTGTCGGAAAGTGTCTTAAAAGATAGGCTATTTTGAAATTGGTTTATTTGGTGGTACTTTTTCAAAGGAGGATTCATTGATTTGTTGAGCCTGAACTTGTCCTTTATTGACAAGTCTCTGCTTTTATGCACAACTATTATAAGAATACTTATGGGTCATTTATGCTATTTTGAGAATATAATAATGGGCCATTTATGCTCTATGATTGTTTTTGTTATAGCTACTGGTTTGGTTAAAGCTCTGTGCCTTAGAGAGGTCATGTCAAAAAGTTTGTGTATAGGATTTGGATTGGCAAGTCAATTTTCCTCCACAAATGATTGCAATTTGCTGCTGCTTTACAAAATCTCTTCCGTCAGAAAAATGATTTCCCATATATGATAAGAAAATTTGGCTTTATGGATGCAGATTTTGATATTCCTCCTCCTTTTGAGCAAGTATTGGGGATGCCTTAAGTTATATAGCATAAAATTACTATATTTCTTAGACCTTTCAAATCTCACATTGTCCAATGTTTATCTCCTATGGGTTAACATTATGCATTTGCAGGTACTAATTCTTTTTAGGATGGTTACCTGACATGAATGGATGCTTTGTGGTTGTGTAAAAGGGCTTTTGTCATAAACTGAAGTTCCATTGCCAAGGCAAGTCACATGCACAACCCAACTTATGAAATGGGTGTAAATGCTAGTTGGCCTGGCAGGATCAAATGTTTACCCTTTTTTTTAATGCATAGATGTTTTGAACTAAAGCCATGTATTTTTTGTTTTTCATGTAGATATACATTCTTGAATAATTCCATGTTCGGTAATATTGGATCTTATTTTGCCGCTTTTAGCAGTCCCTTTTGTTTTCATTGAGCATTCCATGATGTAGACTGTAGAAAGTATTAATAGTTGTAGATATTGACCTTATTGCTAAAGGATTTTTATTTATTGTTCGTTATGTTGGGTCCTTCAAGACAATAGAATATTTTTGTACATTCCCATTTATGTCATGTAATATTTTGTGTATCCTCATTTATATCATGTAATGTATTGTGTATCCCCATTTATGTAATCTATCTCTAATTGAGTCAATTAGGTAGATATTCATGTAATGAATTAGGGATCCTAAATAATATATTTGGTATATATTAAGAAAGAGCTCCTCATTTATGTCATATGTTTTTGCTAAATTTTAAAGAGAAGCCTTGACTATTGTAGCTTATCCTAATAATAGACTATTGTCTCGGGTTTTTAATTTTGACGTTCCGTATTATCGACTCTATCATGAGTATCCCTACTATCTTGTTGTGTATAATTTTGGTTGTGTTTGTTTTGTTATTATCTTCTCATGACGCCATAAATAATTATCTATCCAATCAGTCAAATATGCTTTTATAGGTTGTAGTATTTCACATGGGTGTTTTATATGCTATGATCCAGGATCCAACAAAGCTCATGCTTCTTGAAAT
This sequence comes from Nepenthes mirabilis, assembly GCA_025585075.1. Lineage (NCBI taxonomy): Eukaryota > Viridiplantae > Streptophyta > Magnoliopsida > Caryophyllales > Nepenthaceae > Nepenthes > Nepenthes mirabilis. The sequence goes on along the minus strand of JAODPA010006884.1, from coordinate 35,174 downwards.
ATGGTTTTCTTTTAGAATCAATGCTTCTTTTCTACTCATATTGAGTCTTCTCCTACGATTTCTATTTTACCTAGTTTTAATGAATTAACTCGTCCTCCTAATTGATTCAAGTCCAACCTTGTGTATACTTGCTATCATCCAGCATTGCGCCTTCCCACAATTGATCCCCTATTTGAGCTTGTCAAGTCAAATATTCGACCATTTAGAAGTGTATCTCGTCCTCCTGATTAGTTGTCCTTGGTAATAGGCAAGAGTATGGTACAGATTGTGAAGAAACTGTTGCTCTTGTGGGTAAAATTAATATAGTACGGATAGTTATTACCATTACTACTTCACAGGGTCGGCCACTTTGTCAATTAGATGACGATAATGCATTTCTCCATGGGACCTCAAGGAAGACATTTACATGACTTCCTTTATATGACTTGAAATGAGCTCCTCACGCGTGGTTTGAGAAGTTTCGCTCTACGTTGATTAAAGGTCAATATGACTCTTCAATATATCTTCATAAGACCTCCACTAGCATTGTTATTCTTCTTTTCTATGTCGATGACATAGTGGTTACAAGAACCGATTCTGTATTGATTGCCCAACTTTAACAGCATCTCCAAGACTCTTTTCATATAGACTTTGGTCCTCTTATATATTTCTTAGGATTAAATGTTCCCACTACTCTTTTTGGTGTGTTCTTAAATCAATACAAATATGCACTGATTTTGGTGGTCTTAGCTTGTGTTCAGGATTCTTGCATTATGGATACTGTTGAGAGAAGGATGGCCTTCAGATTCTATTCTATTTCAACGGTTAGTTGGCCATTTGATTTATTTAACTATTACACGACCCGATATTTTTCTTATAGTCAAATAAGTCAGTTAATTCATACAAATTCCATGACATCTACATTGGGTAGCGGTTTGACGTATCATTCGATATCTTCGCAGTTCATCTAGCCATGGCCTATTGTCCCTTCTAGATCCTCGATTCGACTTATTGCTTTTATTGATACTAATTGGGCGGGATATCCTGATACTCATCGCCATTTAATAGGTTGGTGCATGTTCCTTGGTGATTCCTTGATATATTGGAAGAGTAAGAAATATGATTAGGTTTTCATATCCTTTTTTGTATTAAATTATTATTTTGTGTTTGATGTGTGCTCAGAGATTGAAATTGTGTGGCTTTGAGGCCTTGTGGAAGAGCTTGGATTTCCTCGGTCTAACTCAACTACTCTCTATGCAAACAATACTAATGCTATTCAAATTGCCATCAATCTTGTTTATTATGAACAAACCAAGTACATTTAAGTTGTTTGACATTATATTCACAAAGCCATAAACACCTGTGATTTTTCTATCACATGTTTCCACTAATCTTCATATTATTAATATGTTTACCAAAGCTATGAGCTGTCAAGATCATCAATTTATTATTGGCAAATTGATGCTTTTTTGATCATCCTGTATCAATTTGAGGGGATGATATTAGAATATTTTTATGTATCGTTATATATGTCGTAATATTTTGTGTATCATTTATGTCATGTAATATTTTGTGTCCCTATTTATGTCATGTATCTCTAATCGAGTCGATTAGAGATACATATGGTAAATAAAGAAAGGGCTCCTCACATTGGGAGGCAATTCATTGAAACACAATTTGTTACTTTACAGGTCATCAGATCATAAGAAAGCTTACCTTCATAAATACAGTCCTTTAGCAGAAACAATTGTTGAATGCTGCAACTATTGTTGTAGAAATGTGTTCCTACTAATAGTTGTTTCTTCCAAGACTGAGTATGGTTGTTCTTTATTGTAGGAGAGTTTCTTAAATGTGATTTCATTGAAGCATATGAACTTGGACTTGAGTTTGCGGTGTCCCTTATTTATGATTGGTGTTTCCTTCCATGGCTTGTCAAAGTAATCTTTTACAATTTCGGTTTTCTCCCTTGGGTTTTAAAGACTTTGAAGTTTCCTAGAGTTTCTTTACATTTAAGGAACTAGATGGGTCAAAATTTCCTAGTTTAGTAACTAGTTGATTTTTGCAGGTCTATCTGAGTAGACACTATTGAGGGGTCAACAAATCAGTACTCAATAGATAAATATGATTGAAGAACGGTGAAAAAACCTGTCTCTTTTCAAATTTGACAAGAATTCCATCAATTGAAAACAACAATTTTTTTGTCCTTTTCAATTACCTTGACTGAAAATTTTCCCTGATCCAATTGTGATTTAGGCATGGGACAATTGAATAATGGCCATCATTCAATTTTCAGGAACTTCCACTTGGAGATTATGGCATGGGACAACAAGAATGATATATTTTCTTCAATCATTTTAGTAGAATTGAATTGCTTCTTTTTTCTGATCCGTCATGTTAATTGATTGAGTTGGTCTTGCATTTTTGGATTTTGTAAAATTGATTCTGGCATATGTATATTTTGCCCAGGTAATGACATTGGAAACCCCACCTTACCGAACCTAACACCACTCTCTTGAAACATCATCATGGTGCATCTATGTTGCAGTGATCTGTTGTTGAGATTGAGGAGGAACTTGAGATATTTTCAAAATTTAAAGCTCAATCTTTGAATAAAACAGCAAGAGCTACTTCTTATAGCCATATAGGCAAAAATCATGATTTCCTTCATATGTCTTCCTCTTTTAGTTGTATGGCATGCCATCTTTGTGGTAGTTTTTTGAAATTTGAGGGTTATCTGGGCTCTGCAACACCAAAATGCAAGTCACTAACTTCGAGAATTCACTTTGATTTAGAGGTGCAGGAAAAGAAACAAAACATACTGATGGAAATTGTGTGGAAAGCAACTGGAAGAAGTGAGAATTAGAATTTTGAGCGCTAGTCTGTATTGACAGATATCTTCGTGCCTATTATTGTCATGCTTATAGTTGTCTTTTTTCCTGATATCTTTCCTCCTATCTTATCATTTGGTGCATGTAGTATGAACATTGTTGTGAATTTTTACCTAAGTTATGGTGATATCACTAGGATGATATTTTGAAAATAATTTATCACTTCTATAAGTGTAAATAGTTTAGCAATTGTGTATGCTAAATAGATATCCTTGGTCCCTTTGTCGGGGCTTTTTTCCATTTTCAATGACATCTCCATCATCACTGATAAGATGACAAAGGTGAAATTTTGTAATGTATTTTTTTTATATTTTTATCGGAAAAATGTGTCTTAATTCAACTTTCACTTTTTCTTAATCAATGTAACTAGTTAGTTGGCAATTGGCAAAGACAGTTAAACCAATTGGAACTGAACCCTCTCGTGGGAGCATGTGCAATCTCATGGTGATTTATATTCTCTCCTGGAAACTTGGCTATGGTTCCTAAATTTAACATATTTGTAACCTTTCATAATTTAAGGTGAATCCAAGCTCATATTGAAAAATTATGTAACTTTGCCAAGTTATCAAGGATGGAATATAAATAAAAAATGAAAGGTTTGATTTTCTATTCTAGTTCTTCTGCCTTGGGGTGTCAGTTCTAATGGTCCATTCTTCATTTTCTGATACAATATTTTATGATTGTGTGATGTTGGCTCATGAGATGGGCTAACTTCTTATGATGTGGAAATTTGACTAGTAAATATTTGGATCTACAACTTCAACTCGAGGTTGGTGAATAGTGTCGTTCAGGAAACACCAAATCTGCACTATTTTGTGATCTTTGATATATAGTATCCCGTCTAATGTGATATCTAATTGTAATAGATACATTTAACTTGAACAAACTCGCCTGTCTTTTCGGGTGTGAGCTGGTGTTGTGGGTTTGTGGCACTTACTAAAAGGGAAAGGCAATTGAAAGTAGAAAAAGATTAATAGTCTAGTGAAGATTCAATCATTAAGACCAGATAGCAAAGGTATTATTATAATATAAAACTAGAAGAGCTTATCATTACAAGATAAAATTATCAAATTGCCTACTTGAGAAGGTAAAAAATAAGTATGTTAACTATTACAGTTGCATTGTTCATTTTTATTATTCCTTTGTTCTAATATGTTCATTTTTCTTAAATTTTATGAGGATACAAACTTGATCTAGTTCCTGAAATGAAGCTGGAAAGAGGATGATGAAGAAAAGTAAATATTTCTTCTTTGTGGTTAGTAGTTGCCTTTTGGAGTATTATTTTTCCACCTTGTTGATTCTAAAAAACAAACCTTAAGGAAAAATACTAAACATCTCACTCATTTATGACCTTTTTATAACTCACTCTCTATATGTAAAGTTTATTTTATTTTTCTCTATTCTCTTTTTTCTTTTTAAAATTACAATGGGTATACAGGTAGCAAGTGAGTTGTAAATGGAGTAGTATTTTGTTGAAATTCAACCTCAAAATGTGTCCCACAAATTTATTTGGAGTTTTTAGGTCCTTTTTTTTTTTTTCTGTTACTACTATTTCTAGGACGAGATTTTTAATGTTGTTTATGATATCTTAAGGCCTACTCTAAATAAGCACTCCCATTCCTAGTAATTTATGGACATCTTTTTCCTTTGATCTGGTCGATAATTATAAGAGGTATCTATAGAAAATAAGTTGAGAGGATGACATTTAAGATGGTTCTGAAAACGTACCCTAAAAGAAAATTTGTGAGAAAATATAAATAAGTTATCATTAGAGGAAAGAAATAAAAAGGTAAACCTATGAAAAGATAAAATGATGTAATAAAAATGATGTAAAAATACTTGTACTATCATTAAATCAAGTGAAATAACAAAAATAGATATATAGTTGATCACACTTATTGAGACATAAGGCTTTGTTGTTTTGGTTGCTAGTAGTAGTGTGGTTATTTGTGATACCTTAGTTACCTTGTGCATGAATTGATGTTAAATTGGTCAGTTTTTATTATGGTAACACTACTTGTAGACCCACTCATATCAAAAAAATTAGATAAATGTGGCTGCCACCTTTTTTGATAAGTTATTAATTAACTTTTTTTTATTATTGTTGGTATTGCACCAAATCAAGGAGAAAATAACAAAAAATGACATAAATAGTTGATCTTATCCAGTGAGATATAAGGCTTTGTTTTGTTTTTTTGCTAATAATAGTATGATTATTTGTAATACCATAGCGTACCTTGTGCCTGAATTTATATTAAATTGGTCGGTTTTTATTACAGGTAATAATACTTGTACTCTCGCTCCAACACTGCATATGTATTTTGGTAGAAGGGGAAAAATTAATAAACTAGTGAGTAAAATAATATTATATATTTTATAAATTGGTAGAAGTAACAGAGCAAATGAAAAACAAAAACACTGAGATATGTCTTTTCTTGTATAATTCCTATTTTTTCCCATGATGATTGTGCCTTTATTATGTAGGGAATGTCCTAATTGTGATCCTCCGGGATGGCAAGTGGAATTGGAATATGATTAGGGAAAAACTGATAGAGGCTAACTGCTATGGCTATTGTAAGGTGATTACATTCCCTTGTTCACCTGCACGGACTGCGGGGCAATATGGGATAGCCATTCCGAAAAATATGATGCGAAGGATACTTAGAGCATGTATAGTGTGCAATCCGCACTAATTCCGATGCAGTGCGGTCCTTACCAAAAGAAATATGATGTGGTAGAGAGTGTGGAAGCCGTACTTCCCACTGAAGTTTAAAACTTGGCAAGGTTTTTACAAATGTCCAAAACTGAAAAGGAAAATTATTGGACAGGAGACTGTTTGTCCGTGGATTATGAGAAACAATTGGGCGGCATAGTCTATTTAGTGGCTGCGGCAAGAGTAGAGAAGTTTGAAGATCAGTTTTGGGAACTGGGAGGACTGAGGCTTCTTCCATACGTCAGTAAATAACTGGATCTCTAAGCACATGATAATGTAGTAGAAGGCTGTAAAAGCTAGGGTATTCTTGGCTACTATTTGGCACATTAGGAGATGGAGGAATAGGGTCACGTTTGACCCAAATGGTCAAGGCAGTCCAACCCAATTAGATGCATCTGGGTGTTGGTCGAAGATCTTCTCCGGCCTCATTTTCTATCTTAGTATTTGCTTTGGAGAGCTCTCACATGGAGGTTAACAAATGGTGAGCCCCTCGTAAGGGCTGGTATAAAATTAATACTGATATTGATGTTAATTCAATTAAGGTGTCATAGGTGTATTGGTATGACAAGGGAAATTGGATTTTAGGGTCCTCGGGTACTTTGATACCCTCACAACAAAGATTAGAACCATTTTCTAAGCCATTTGGGTAACATGGGATTGATGATCAGATAGGGCTATTGTTGAATCAAATCTAAAAATAACCATTCGTAAATTTTTAGAACTGATCGGACGAGAAGGCCCAGATAGAGGTCTTATTCTTGATTGCAAGGAAGTAATTTGAGAAAGTGGTAATACATAATCGTTCATATTTGCAGAGAAGAGATTATATAAAAAAGGAGTTGAATTGTTGCGTTCCGGATTTTTGGGGTCCGAGCAACACAAAGTGAATGCAAGATGAGTGAGTAAGTGAGAGTAAAGAGAAAGAAATTTGCACACGTATTTTTACGTGGAAACCTTCTCTTCAATGGGAAGGGAAAACCACGAGGCCAGGCCTGGAAATATTTCACTATGAGCGTTTTTCGTACAAGAAACCAATACAGTGGCTGAGCGTTTGAATTACAAAGAGAAGAAGACAGTGGCCGAGCATTCCCTTTCTCTCTCCGGAGTCTTAGCTTTTCTTTTGTTCTCAGGAAAATCTGTCAGAGTTTTCCCACTGGTAAACGAAAGGTCCTTCTCCCTGATGCCCAGGGAGAGTATTTATAGGCGAGAATAATGCCGTTGGCCACTGGGTGCCAGGCTGGCCACCTCTCACCTGACACGTCCCTGCAGTGTCAGGTGCGTCAGTGTACGGGAGGCACGTTTAGCCGTTTTTGCCAGGAATGTCAGACGGCGGTGACAGACTGTGGTGTCAGGCTGGCAGTGGTAGTGCGTTGCAGGTTTTATGCGTTTTGCAGAAGTTTGTTAGCTGAGCTGGCAATCTCGGGCGTTTTGGAGAGTCCTCGTGCTTCATAGGAATTTCACCTTTGGATAAGTCCTCGTGCTTTTACTGGGTCCGCGGACTTCAAAGCTTGATGTGGGTTCTCGGGCTTCAAAGCCCTCGGACGTTCCTGCACTGCCATTCCGAGATCTTCTCTCGGACTGCTGTGATCATTCTCAGACTCCTATACACTTATCTTCCCTGGTCAAGTGCTTATCCTTTTTTACCGGGTGGATTGGGGACCCTGGGTACTGAACCCAACACTAGCCCCCCATGCCCAAGGGTCCGAGATCTTCGACCGTTGGGCATGTTCTTCTGAGGCTTCCTAAGATGTCTTTTTTCTTGTGAATGCTAGTCCGCGAACATGACGATTGTCCGAGGAGGGAGTCCGAGAATGATCACAGCAGTCCGAGAGAAGATCTCGGAATAGCAGTGCAGGAACGTCCGAGGGCTTTGAAGCCCGAGAACCCACATCAAGCTTTGAAGTCCGCGGACCCAGTAAAAGCACGAGGACTTATCCAAAGGTGAAATTCCTATGAAGCACGAGGACTCTCCAAAACGCCCGAGATTGCCAGCTCAGCTAACAAACTTCTGCAAAACGCATAAAACCTGCAACGCACTACCACTGCCAGCCTGACACCACAGTCTGTCACCGCCGTCTGACATTCCTGGCAAAAACGGCTAAACGTGCCTCCCGTACACTGACGCACCTGACACTGCAGGGACGTGTCAGGTGAGAGGTGGCCAGCCTGGCACCCAGTGGCCAACGGCATTATTCTCGCCTATAAATACTCTCCCTGGGCATCAGGGAGAAGGACCTTTTTCGTTTTACAAGTGGGAAGGCTCTGACGAATTTTCCTGAGAACAAAAAAAAGGGGCTAAGACTCACAGAGAGAGAAAGAGAACGCTCGGCCACTGTCTTCATCTCTTTGCAATTCAAACGCTCGGCCACTGTATTGGTCGATTGTAAGAAAAACGCTCATAGTGAAATATTTCCAGGCCTGGCCTCGTGGTTTTCCCTTCCCATTGAAGAGAAGGTTTCCACGTAAAAATCCGTGTGCAAATTTCTTTCTCTTTACTCTCACTTACTCACTCATCTTGCATTCACTTTGTGTTGCTCGGACCCCAAAAATCCGGAACGCAACAACTTCCATGATATAACATTGTCAACCAAAGAGGCTACTTAATTGTAATATTAAAATTTATAAAGTGTTTTTTTGGTAATTCATTTATAAAATGGTTAGTTGCTTTAATTGATGCAAAAGCACTTAATAAGAAAATTTTAAGAAAAAGAAGACGGCGAGACCTACACAGCTAAAGGAGCCGTTGCAAATGCGCGTTCTTTGACCGATTTTAGTGTAGCGTGCGACCAACGCAACCTTGGAGGTATATATAACCCTTCCCTGTAGATTTCTATTCCACTTGCAATGGTTGTTTGATGGCGGAAGAAGAAGATCTCGACGGAAACCCAAGCAACAATGAAGAAATTTTGATCGGTTTCAGGAGTCACTGAGGGAGAGAGAAGAGGGTCGTATGATTGACGCTGACGGTGGTACTTCTGGCGAGCAAAGAGACAGTATTGAAGATGATGTGTGCACTAGGATTTCGTAGGAATTCGCTTGCTTCGATTATTGAAATTCTAGAAATTCTGTTTCAGCATTTTCCGGGATTTGATTCTTGATTGCAGAATATCCAACCTATGATCCAACATTGAACTGTCTTTCCTTCATGTTCAAAGAATCGAAGCATGAGACGAACTAGCCGGAAAGAAGAAGCGTGACAGGAGAATTCCTCACATCCATCAGTTCATTTTCTCCCTCTTCCTCATCTCTCCTCCAGCCAAAATTCTAAGAATGGATTTTTCATGCTCATTTTCAGTTGTGGGCCGAGAACGCTCGATCTAACGAGAAACATTAGGCATCTTGAGTGTATTTTGTTAGTCATTTGGTAAGTTGAATGCATTTTATATGCATTTTCTGGTGTATCATTAAACAATTTTAGGGGTTTTACATATTTAATTCTTTATGACGGAATGTCATGTAATATCCAACAACTCTCTCTTCCCTTCAAGATCAAAGAATCGAAGCGTGAGACGAGAGCTCTTCTCTTCAACTAGTTAATATTTTCCCATCGTTTTCTCATTTCTTATTCTTTCAAAATTCTGAAAAGAGAAGTGATCTTCTTCAATTCCCATTTTCCATTGCGGATCAAAACCTACACCTAATGGAAACAATTTGGTATGTTGAGTGAATTTTCTCGGACATTTGGTTGGTTGAATTCATTATATGTGATTCTTCTAATGTTACATTTTGTTATTGGGCTAAGCCAAATGAATGCATTATATGCGAATCTACTGAAATTACATTTAGTTGTAGGGCTAAGTTAATCGATAACAGATGCTGCTAATATCTCCGAAAATTCTAGTTCTTATTTCTGTGAGTCAAATTAAAGTTGCTGCTATTGAACTTTATTTTTGGATGATTTATAGGATGCTTATACTAGTAATTAAAATACATAAAAGACAGCAATCTTTCTCAGGAAACAGAAAGATATGGAGAGAAAATGAGTGCTTGAATTGAGAGAGGATGGGGATGAGTATGAGTTAGGAGGACATGGCTCCACTCGAGTATACTCGTTGCTTGAGTGTAATTCGTTGTGGATTTCTTTTCCCCCCGTTGATTTGGAAGGATTTGAATTTATGACCAGGTTTCTAACCATCCAGTAAGCTCTAGAATCACTGCTTGTGTTGAAAGACATTTTAAGACAGCTGTTTGATGTTACTCGTGGAGTGTAACTGTCTTTTGAATTAATGAAAAAATTGTCTAGTTGTTAATGTGGGAACTATTTTGGCTGTTTCTGAATTGGGTCATTTACTGGGGTTTTATAATCCCTTGGTCGATAGTATCTATTCATTAGGATTGAATGCCCCATTTAATTCCCTGCATTACTCGGTTGACCTGTTCAGTTTAATGCTTCATTGTTTGGGCCGTTGACACTTGGGCCTTACTTTAGTTTTAGGCTGAGTTGGTTTGTTTTTAGGCCATACCCAGCAAACTTTATTATCGGATGATTTATAGGATACATACACTAGTAATTAAGACACACAGAATGAACTGCATTCACAGTTGCAAGTACTGGACCGATAATGAAAACACATATGGTTGCATATTGGTTATTGCTAAGAAAAGGCGTAATTAGCTTTGATTTTTTTTTTCTGTTTATTCGATTTTCTCCTATTCTCTCAAAATAAAAGAAAAATACCTAGGCACTCAGAGATGAAGGTTATCATAAGATGACTCTATGGGAGAATTAATTACAGTGCAACTTTTGCATATGATCTCTATTGGATGTAGAGGGCATGGGGTTTTAGTGCTTGGTATGTCTCAGTGATTAAGGTTTCAACCTGTGTGAGTGATTTTTTCCCCTTTTAATACACATTCTCAAGAAATAGAAAATGCATATTCCGAGGAGCATAGGATTTCTGATTTTTAATGAATGGTTAGCAGTTGGAGAAGTTTCCTTAAGTTTACTAATAACAGGAAAAAGACATTTATTGCTTTGAAATCTTTTGGTTTGAAATGAGGCAAAATTAGCAAACCATGATGTACTGCATTGATGGAGCGGATGCTTTGTTCTTGTAGCAGCAATCCCTTCTCTTCTTGCAATTGTCACTATAAACTACTATGCTGTGACCACATGCAGATAAAAGGAATTTATGTCAAAATTTGTTGCTAAAATGCTTCTAAACTTATAAACGACATTCTACATTTGTAGGTAGCACCAACTTTCTTTGCGGTAAGTGTAATTTTCAATGTCTACCTAGTAATGATACTTTGAGGGTTGTGTCTTGTTTTAGGATTTGAATAGATCTGTGGGTGTTGGATCTTCATTTGGCCATAGATGTTGGCATGAGATGAGTTGTAAAACAAATCATATCATATAAAATCAAATCAAATCATCAATGGCAAGATATTTGCCAATATATATGTATATTACAAAATTGGGATTGTAGTCAAAATTAGCTTTCCAAGTTTTCCTATTTATTTGTACTCTTTTAGTGAAAAGGTGAATAAGAGAGAGAAAAAGTTAACGGTAGATACAATGCTTGTGTTATATACGCACTAATAGATCATCAGACGAGCCATTATTACTTGATCAATATAAACTTCCGAAGTCTTAACTTCATTTAAAGTTGCATATCATTTATAGGCTAGCATAGTTTGTTTATTTAAAATTGCCTAACAACTCAATATGTCTATTTTATTTCCTCTCTCTTATTTTATTTGTTCTTTATTTCTTTTTAGTTTGTCTCAAAACAAGTAACACATCCATATTTAGTGTTGAATAATTTGTTAAATTTAGCCTTCTAAAATGATAAAATCCAAATTAGTAGGCTGTAATGTATAAGAACCAGATGATAACAAGGATAGATATCGCTTGATTTGGTTGAGTTAACTGGGCAATAAATCCTTTCAACACAACATAGGTCATTGAAAGGATTTCGGATGCATTTCTTATATGTTCAATATCATATGTGAACTCTTTCACATCTTTTATTTTCCTAGCTCTCAAGAATGTCTTAAAGATGGGCTATTATTAAGAAAGTGGTTTATCTGGTGGTGCTTTTTCAAAGGAGGATTCATTGATTTCTTGAGCCCAAATTTAGCTTCCATTGATAACTCTATGCTTTTATGCACAACTATTATAAGAATACTAATGGGTCATTTATGCTCTATGCATGTTTTTGATTATAGCTACTTGTTTGGTTAAAGCTCTATGTCTTAGAGAGGTCATGTCAAAATGTTTGTGTGTAGGATTTGATTTGGCAAATCAATTTTCCCCAACAGATGATTGCAGTTCCGTTGCTTTACAAAATCTCTCCCCTTCAAAAAATGATTTCTCATATATTACCAGGAAATTTGGCTTTATGGATGTAGATTTTGATATTCTTCCTTTTGAGCAGGTATTGGAGATGCCTTGAGTTATATATCATAAAATTAATGTATTTCTAAGACCTTTGAAATCTCACATTGTCTGATGTTTATCTCCTATGAGCTAGCAATATGCATTAGCTGGTACAAATCCCTCCAAATTACTATATTCGTACAGATGATTGCAGTTTCCCATTGCTTTACAAAATCTCTCTCATCCGAAAAATGATTTCTCTCATATGATAAGGAAATTTGGCTTTATGGATGTAGATTTTGATATTCTTCTTTTTGAGCAGGTATTGGGGATGCCTTGAGTTATATATCATGAAATTACTATATTTCTAAGACCTTTGAAATCTCACATTGTCTGATGTTTATCTCCTATTTGCTACCAATATGCATTTGCTGGTACAAATTCTTTTAGGATAGTTACTTAACTTGAATGGATGCTTAGTGGTTTTGTGAAGGGGCTTTTGTCATAAACCGAAGCCCTATTACCAAGGAAAGTCCCCCTGCACAACCCAACTTATGAAATGGTTGTAAATGTTAGTTGGTCTTACAGGTTCAAATGTTTATCTATTTTTTTAATGCATATATGTTGAGAACTGTAGGTATGCATTTTTTGTTTACATGTAGATATACATCCTTGAATAATTCCATGTTCAATAATATTGGATCTTATTTTGCCACTTTTATCAGACCTTATTGTCTTCATTGAGCATTCCATTTTTCGTGATGTAGATTGTAGAAAGTATTAATATTTACAGATATTAACCTTATTGCTAAAGGATTTTTACTTATTGCTTGTTATATGGGGTCTTTTATGACAATCCAATATTTTTTCTACACCACTATTTATGTCGTGTAATATTTTGTGTATCTTCATTTACGTCATATAACATGTTGTGTATCCCAATTTTTGTAATCTCACTCTAATTGAGTCAATTAGGTAAATATTTAGGCAATTAATTAGGGACCCTTAATAATACATTTGGTATATATAAAGAAAAAGCTTCTCATTTATGTCATATTTTCTTGCTAAATTTTAGAGAGAGGCCTTGACTATTGCAACTTATCATTTTAATAAACTATTGTTTTAGGTTTTTAATTTTGACTCTCCATATCATCGACTCTGTCATGAGTATCTCTACCATCTTGATGTATATAGTTTTAGCTATGTTTGTTTTGTTATGATCTCCTCATGACTATTGTCTGAAGTTTTTAATTTTGACTCTCTGTATTATCGACTCTATCATGAGCATCCCTATCATCTTGATGTGCATAGGTTGGTTGTGTTTGTTTTGTTACTATCTCCTTATGATGCCATAAATTATCTGCCCAATTAGTCAAATGCACTTTTATATGTTATAGTATTTCACATAAGTGCTTTATATGCTATGATCCAAGATCCACTAAAGCTTGTGTTTCTTGAAATTTGATTTTCTTTGAGAATCAATATTTCTTTACTATTCATATTGAGTTTTCTCCTACGATTCGTATTCTACCTAGTTTTAATGTATTAACCCCTCCTTATGATCAATTCAAGCTCAACCTTGTCTATACTTGCTGTCATCCAACATTGCCGCTTCCCACAGTTGATCCCCCACCTGTGCTTGTCAAGTCAGATATTTGACCACCTAGAAGGGTATCTCGTCCTCCTGAATGGTTGTCCTTGGCAACGAGCAAGAGTATGATACAGATTGTGAAGAAACCTTCACTCTTGTGGCTAAAATGAATATATTATGGATAGTTATTGCCATTACTGCTTTACAATATCAGCTACTTCATCAAATGGACGACAATAATGTATTTCTCCATGGGACCTCAAGAAAGACATTTACATGAATCCACCTAATTTGTTCACCTCACCTGTATTCGATGTATGCAAGTTAAACATATCTCTATATGGTTTGAAATAATCTCCTCACGCGTGGTTTGATAAGTTTTGCTCTACATTGATTCGCTTCTTTTGTGCGCGGTCAATATGACTCTTCCATATTTCTTCATAAGACCTCCACTTGTATTGTTATTCTTCTTATATATGTCGATAACATAGTGCTTATAGGAACCAATTCTGTATTGATTTCCCAATTTCAACATCTTCAAGACTCTTTTCATATAGACCTTGGTCCTCTTACATATTTATTGGAATTAGAGGTTCACACTACTGTTTTGGATGTGTTCTTAAACCAATATAAATATGCACTAGATTTGATGGTCTTAGCTAGTATTCAAGATTTTTTCTCTGTGGATACTTCTTTAGAAGTGAATGTTAAATACTGTTGAGAGAAGGACAACCTTCCCGATCCTACTCTATTTCAACGGTTAGTGGTCGTTTGATTTATTTAACTGTTATACTATATGATATTTTTCTTATAGTCGAACAAGTCAATCAGTTCATACAAATTTCACGACGTCTACATTTGGCAGCAGTTTGACGTATCATTTGGTATCTTCGCAGTTCATCTAGTTATGGCCTATTCTTCCCTTCTAGATCATAGATTCAACTTACTGCTTTTATTGATTCTAGTTGGGCGGGATATCTTGATACTTGCTGCTATGTAATGGGTTGGTGCATGTTTTTTGGTGACTCCTTGACATTTTGGAAGAGTAAGAAATATGATCTGGTTTTTAAATCTTCTTTTGTATCAGAGTATTGTGTTGTGTTTGATGCGTGCTCAGAATTGAGATTGTGTGGCCCTGAGGCCTTGTGTAAGAGCTTGGATCTCCTTGGTTTAACTCAGATTCTTTCTATGCAAACAATGCTAGTGCTATTCAAATTGTCATCAATCTTGTTTATTATGAACGAACCAAGCACATAGAAGTCAATTGTCATTATATTCGGGAATCCATAGACACGGGTGATTTCTCTATTTCATGCTTCCACTAATCTTCACATCATTAAAATGTTTACCAAAGCTATAAACCAGCAACATCATCAATTTATTTTTGGCAAATTGATACTTTTTGATCATCCTGTATCAATTTGAGGGGATGACATTAGAATATTTTTGTGTATCTTTATTTATGTCGTAATATTTTGTGTATCCATTTATGTCCGATTTCTCTAATTGAGTCAATTATATAGATAGTTAGGAAATTAAATAGGGACCCTTAATATTGTACATTTGGTACATAAAGAAAGAGCTCCTCACATTGGGAGGCAATTCATTCAAACACAATTTGTCACTTTATTGGTCAGTAAAACACAAGGAAATTTGCCTCATAAACATAGTCCTTTAATAGAAATAGTTGTTGAATGCTGCAACTATTGTTGCAAAAATGTGTTCCTACTTGTAGTTGTCTCTTTCATGACTAAGTATGGTTGTTCTTAATTGTAGGAGAGTTTCTTAAATGTGATTTCATTGGAGCATATGAATTGGGACTTGAGTTTGCGGTGTCCCTTGTTGATGGTTGGTGTTTCCTTCCATGGCTTGTCAAGGTATTCTTTTACTATTTTGGTTTTCTCCCTTGGGTTTTAAGAGATTTGAAGTTTCCTAGAGTTTCTTTACATTTAAGGGATAAAATAAGGGCAAAATTTCCTGGTTTACTAACGAGTTGATATTACCTGGTCCATCTAAGCAGGCACTATTGAGGTGTCGACAAATTAGAACTCAATAGATAAATAATATAAAAGAACGGTGAAAAAAATCATCTCTCTTCCAACAATTCTATCAATTGAAAAAAAAAAATTTTTGTCCTTTTCCATTGCCTTTACTGGAAATTTCCCCCGCTTCAATTGCGATTTAGGTTTCAAAAATTTTCTCGTTTGTGAAAGAAATGTCTCCCCTGCCTCGATCACCAATCATTTCATATAACACACGCTTGTATTTTCTTGGTGCTTTAGGGTGTGAATGTTTCCTTGTTTGTGAAAGCTCGATGGATTTTTTTTATTTTTTTTTGTGATTTTCATTCGATTTGTAATTTCTGCAATGAAAAAGCATGCCACTATTTTTAACATTTTTTTAGTCGTCGTTGTTACCATTTTTGTTGATCCATGAGTGGGATAGGTCCCATTTTTCCAACTCCCCGATGTATATTATGTACTTTAATCCTTAACACTTGCCTTACAAAATAAGATTATTGGGTGTAATCATAACGATTCCTAAGTTCTGGTGCTTCAAGGGCCAATCCATTTCAAGAGGATAGTAAGGGATGTTGTAATTTGCACGAATGCTTGGTTCTCCTAATTTATATATATATATTTTTTTAGTTCATTGCAATCTTTTAGTACCATGTCTTAGTTCTTTTCAGTATGATGATGCTTGCTACATTATTCAAGGACATCCCCATTTAAATTGACAACCCCCAAGGAATCTAAATTTGAAACTGCATGACAAGTTTGTTCAGACAATGCAAGGAGTTCAACCGCACCTGAGGATAAAACAAAGGCTAAAATGTGCAATTATAAGGTTTAGTTACTGAATAGAAAGATATTTATTTCTTTTTTTCTGATCACCATCTACTGTATTTGTCAATTTTATGGTGCTTGCTCTTGATATTAGTAGGTTATTCCATTTTGTTGCACATAATTGAGGCTCCGACTTTATATGCACCATAAAAACCTATGCCAAGCTACAATGACTCTAGGTGGTTCCACTCCCAAAGATATTTGTTTTTTTTTTCTCTGATCACCATCTACTGTATTTGTTAATTTTATGGTGCTTGCTTTTGATATTAGTAGGCTATTCTATTTTGTTGCACATAATTGAGGCTCCAACTTTATATGCACCGTAAAAACCTATGCCAAGCTACAATGACTCCAGGTGATTCCACTCCCAAATCCCAATGCATCATAATAAGAAGTATGATTTCAAAAGTAGAATGATGGCAAATTTATTCTCAATTTTCAGGAACTTGGAGATTATGGCATGGGACAATAAGAATGATATATTATCTTCAATCATTTTAGTAGAATTGAATTACTTCTTTTTTCTGATTCATTGTGTTAATTGATTGAGTTGGTCTTGCATTCTTGGATTTTGTAAAATTGATTCCGGCATATGTATATTTGCCAAGGTAATGACACTGGAAACCCCACCTTACCGAACCTAACTCCACTCTCTTCAAACATCATCATGCGAATGCTCATCTAAGGTGCAAAGATCTGTTGTTGAGATTGACGAGTATCTTGAAATATTTTCAAAATTCAAGGCTCATCCTTTGAATAAAACAGCAAGAGCTACTTCTTATAGCCATATAGGCAAAAATTATGATTTCCTTCGTATGTCTTCCTCCTTTAGTTGTATGACATGCCATCTTTGTGGTAGATTTTTGAAATCTGAAGGTGATCTGGGTTCTGCAACACCAACATGCAAGTCACTAACTTCAAGAATTCACTTTGATTTAGAGGTTCAAGGAAAGAAAGAAAACATACTGATGGAAATTATGTGGAATGCAGCTGGAAGAGGAGAGAATTAGGATTTTAAAGGCAAGGCTGTATCTGCAGATATCCTTACACCTATTATTATTATTATACTTATAGTTCTCTTTCTTCCTGATATCTTCCCTCCTATCCTATCATTTGGTGCATGTAGTTTGAGCATAATTGTGAAATTTTGCCTAAATAATGGTGATGTCACTAGGATGATATTTTGAAAGCAATTTATCACTTCTGTAAGTGTAAATAGTTGAGCAATTGTGTATGCTATAGTAATTTTCATCGGTGTCTCCTTGGTCCCTTGATTGGGGCTTCCTGACTTTTTTAATGATGTCTCCATCATCGATAAGATGACGAAGGTAAATTTTCGTAATTTAGTTTTTTAATATTTTCACTGGAAAGATGTGTCTTAATTCAACTTTTACATTTTCTTGATTTTAATGTAACTAGTTAGTTGATAATTGGCAAAGATGGTTAAACCAATTGGAACTAATCCCTCTTATGGGAGCTTGTGCAGTCTCATGGTGATTTATATTATCCCCTAGAACATAGGCTACGGTTCCTAAATTTCACATATTTGTAGCCTTTCATAATTTAAGGTGAATCCAAGCACATATTGAAAACTTATGTAACTTTATCAAGTTATCAATGAAGGAATATGCATAAAAAATGAAAGGTTTGATTTTGTAATCTGGTTCTTCTGCCTTGGGTGTTAGTTCCGATGGTAAACTCTGTTTTCTGATATAGTATTCTATGATTGTGTGATGTTGGCGCATGAGATGGGCTAACTTTTCATGATGTGGAAACTGAACTAGCAAATAACTAGATCCACAACTTCGACTCAAGGTTGGTGGACAGCGTCGTTCGGGAAACACCTAATCTGCACTATTTTTTGATCTTTTATAGATAGTACCTTGTCTAATGTGATATCTAATTGCGATAGAAACATTCAACCTGAACAAACCCTCCTATGTTTTTCGGGTTGTGAGTGGGTGTTGTCGGTTTATGGGACTTACTAAAATGGAAAAGTAATAAAAAGCAGAAAAATATTAATAGTTCGATGAAGATTCATTCATTAAAACTAGAAAGCAAAGGTATCATCATAATCTAAAATCAGAAGAACTTATCATTACAAGGTAAAATCATCAAATTGTCTACTTTGAGAAGGTAAAAAATAAATATGTTAGCCATTACAGTTGTATTGTTCATCTTTATTTTTCCTTTGTTCTAATATGCTGAGATTTTGCATTTTCCTTAAATTTTATGTGGATGTGGACTTGATTTGGTTCTTGAAATGAAGTTGAAAAGAGGATGATGAAGAAAAGTAAATATTTCTTCTTTGTGGTTAGTAGTTGCTTTTTGGAGTATTATTTTTCCACCTTGTTGATTCTCAAAAATAAACCTTAAGGAGAAATATTGAACCTCTCATTCATTTATGACCTTTTTATAACTCATTCTTTATATGTAAAGGCTATTTTATTTTTTTTAATTCTCTTTTTTCTTTTTCTTTTTTTTAAATTACAGTAAGTATACATGTAGCGAGTGAGTTGTAAATAGATAGGCATCTCGTTGAAATTCAACCTCAAAATGTGTCCCACAAATTTATTTGGAGTATAGGCATTGGTATTGACGGTGAGCAGAGAGACAGTATTGAAGATGATGTGTGCTATAAGATTTTGTAGGAATTCGCTTTCTTTGATTATAGAAATTTTGTTTCAGCGTTTTCTAGGATTTGGTTTCTGATTGCAGAATATCCAACCTATGATTCAACACTATGAACTGCTGTTCCTTCAAGTTTGAAGAATCAAAGCATGAGACGAACTTGTCGACAAGAAGAAGCATGAGATGGAAACTCATCACATCAACTAGTTCATTTTCTTCCTTTTCCTCATTTCTCCTCCCGCCAAAAATCTAAGAAGGGATTTTTCATGCCCATTTTGCGTTGCAGGTCAAGTACTCTTGATTTTACGAGAAACATTAGGCATTTTGAGTGTATTTTGTCAATCATTTGGTAAGTTGAATGCATTTTATATGCATTTTCTGGTGTTACATTTAACAATTTTAGGATTTTTACATATTTGATTCTTTATGATGTAATGCCCTGTAAGATCCAACAGTTCTCTCCTCCCTTCAGGATTGAAGAATCGAAGAGTGAGACGAGAGCTCTTCACATCAACCACTTAATAATTTTCCCTCTTTTTCTCATTTCTCCTCCAAAATTTTGAGAGGGGAAGCGATCTTCAATGCCCATTTTCCATTGCTGGTCAAAACGCTACACATGACGAAAGCCATTTGATATGTTGAGTGAGTTTTCTCAGTCATTTGGTATGTTGAATGCATTATTTATGATTCTTCTAATGTTACGTTTAGTTACAGGGCTATGCCAAATGAATGCATTATATGCAAATCTGCTGATGTTACATTTACTTGTAGGGCTAAGTTAATCAATAGCAGCTGCTCCTAATATCTTCGGAAATTCTAGTTCTTCTATAAGTCAAATTAAAGTTGTTGTTGAACTTTATTATCGGATGATTTGTAGGATGCAAACACTGTAATTATGATACACAATGAACTGGATTCATGCTTTGTATGTGCAACTGCTAGTAATGAAAACACATATGGTTGCTTATTTGTGATTGCTAAGAAAGGGAATATTGGGCTTTGATTTTTTTTTTCTGTTTATTTGATTTCCTTTTATTCTCCCAAAATAAAAGAAAAAATACCTAGGCACTCAGCGACAATGAAGGTCATAGTAAGATGACTTTGTGGGAGAATTTGTTACAGTGCAACTTTTGCATATAATCTCTACTGGATTTAGAGGGCATGGGGTTTTAGTGATTAGTGTCTCTCAATGATTAAGGTTGCAACTTGCACGAGTGATTTTTTTCCCTCTTAATACAAGTTTTCTAGGATAGAAAATGCAAATTCCGAGACGCATAGGATTTCTGATTTTTGATGAATGGTTAGCGGTTGTAGAAGTTTTCTTAAGTTTACTAATAATGGGAAAAAAGGCATTTATTGCTTTGAAATCTTTTGATTTGAAATGTGGCAACATTAGCAAACCATTATGTACTTCATTGATGGAGCGGATGCTATGTTCTTGAAGTAGCAGTCTTTTCTCTTCTTGCAGTTGTCACTGTAAATTATTGTGCAATGACCACATGCAGATAAAAGGAATTTATATTGAGATTTGTTGCTGAAATGCTCCCAACCTTATCAACGTCATTCTACAGTTGTGGGTAGCACCAACTCTCTTTGCAGTAAAGTGTAATTTTTGAGGTCTGCCAAGTAATGATACTCTGAGAGTTGTGTCTCGTTTTAGGATTTGAATAGATCTATGGGTGTTGGAACTTTTGGTTTTACTTCATCTGGCAGTAGATGTTGGCATGAGATGAGTTGTAAAACAAATCATATCATATAAAATCAAATCAAATCATCAATGGCAAAATATTTGCCATTATATCTAAATATTTCAAAATTAGGATTGTATAGCCAAAGTTAGTTTTACAACATTTGCTATTTATTTGTACTCTTTTGGTGAAAAGGTGAATTAGCAACTAGATGCAATGCCTGTGTTATGTACCACCAATAGATCATCTGGCGAGCCATGATTACCTGATCAAGTGTGAACCTCATTTAAATGTGCATATCATTTATATGCACCATAGTATAGTTTATTTATATGAAGTTGCCTTAACAACTCAATATATCTATGCTACTTTTTCTGTCCTATTTTTTTTGTCCCTTATTTCTTTTTAGGGTGTCCCAAAATAAGTGACACATCCATATTTAGTGTGAAATAATTTATTAACTCTACCTTTCTAAAATCATAAAATCCAAATTAGTGGGCTGTAATGTATAAGAACCAGATGGTCGCTTGACTCGGTTGAGTCAACCCGGCAATAAATCCCTTTAGCACAATATAGGTAGTTGAAATGATCTCAGATGCATTTCTTATATGTCCAGTGTCATATATCAACTCTTTCACATCTTTTATTTTCCTAACTATCAGGAAATGTCTTAAAGATGGGCTATTTAGAAATTGGTTTATGTGGTGGTACTTTTTCAAAGGAGGATTCATTGATTTCTTGAGCTAGAATTTGTCTTCCATTGGTTTATCTCTAAGCTCTATGCTCTGTCCCTTAGAGAGGTCATGTCAAAAAGTTTGTGTATAGGATTTGAATTGGCAAATCAATTTTTCCCCACAGATGATTGCAGCTTGCTACTGCTTTACGAAATCCCTCCCCTCCAAAAAACGATTTCTGATATATAATAAGAAAATTTGGCTTTATGGATGCAGATTTTGATATTCCTCCTTTTGAGCAGGTATTGAGGATGCCTTAAGTTATATATCATAAAGTTACTATATTTCTTTGCCCTTTGAAATCTCACGTTGTCTGATGTTTATCTCCTATGGGCTAGCAATATACATTTGTTGGTACTAATTCTTTTTAGGATGGTGACCTGACATGAATGGATTCTTAGTGGTTTTGTGAAGGGGTTTTTGTCATAAACTGAAGCCCCATTGCAAAGGCAAATCCCCCTGCACAGCCCAACTTATGAAATGGTTGTAAATGCTAGTTGGCCCGCAGGATCTGATGTTTATCCTTTTTATTAATGCATGGATGTTGAGAACTGTAGCCATGTATTTTTTGTTTTACATGTAGGTATCGTCCTTGAATAATTCTATGTTCAATAATATTGGATCTTATTTTATTGCTTTTAGCAGACCTTTTTGTCTTCATTGAGCATTCCATTTTTTGTGATGTAGAGTAAAAAGTATTAATATTTACAAATATTGACCTTTTTCTTGAAGAATTTTTATTTATTGCTTGTTATGTTGGGTCCTTTATGACAATAGAATATTTTTGTGCATCCTCATTTATGTCATGTAATATTTTGTATATCCCTATTTATGTCATATAATATGTCATGTATCCCCATTTATGTAATCTATATCTAATTGAGTCAATTAGGTAGATATTCAAGCAATTAATTAGGGGTTTTTAATAGTACATTTGATATATATAAGGAAAGAGCTCCTCATTTATGTCATATGTTCTTGCTAAATTTTAAAGAGAGGCCTTGACTATTGCGGCTTATCTTATTAGTAGACTATTGTCTGATGTTTTTAATTTTGACTCTTTGTATTATTGACTCTATCACGAGCTTCTCTACTATTTGGATGTGCATAGTTTTGCCCTTGTTTGTTTTGTTATTATCTCCTTATGACGCCACAAATTATCTACTTAATCAGTCAAATGTGTTTTTATAGGTTATAACATTTCACGTAAGTGCTTTAAATGCTATGATTCAAGATCTAATAAAGTTTGTGTTTCTTGAAATATGGTTTTCTTTGAGAATCAATGTTTCTTTCCTACTCATATTGAGTCTTCTCCTATGATTCCTAGTCTACGTAGTTTTAGTGAATTAACCCCTCCTTCTGATCGATTCAAGCCTGAGCTTGTCAAGTCAGATAGTTGACCATCTAGAAGAGTATCTCATCCTTTTGATTGGCTGTCCTTGGAAATAGACAAGAGTATGGTACAAATTGTGAAGAAACCTTTGCTCCTGTGGCTAAAATGAATAAAGTATAGACAGTTATTGCCATTCATGCTTCACAAAGTTGACCACTATATCAAATGGATGACAATAATGCATTTTTCCATGGGACGTCAAGGAAGACATTTACATGACTCCACCTAATTTGTTCACCTCGCCTACATTCAATGTATGCAAGTTAAAGAGATCTCCATATAGCTTGAAACAAGCTTCTCACGCTTGGTTTGAGGAGTTTCGCTCTAGATTGATTTGCTTCTTTTGTGCAAAGTTAATATGACTCTTCAATATTTCTTCATGAGACCTCTATTGGTGTTGTTATTTTTCATGTCTACGTTGATGACATAATGATTGCAGGAACCAATTCTATATTGATTACCTAACTTCAACAGCATCTCCGAGACTCTTTTTATATAGACCTCGGTCTTCTTACATATTTCTTGGGATTAGAGGTTCACACTACTCTTCTGGTATGTTCTTAAATCAATGCAAATGTGCACTAGATTTGGTGGTCTTAGTTAGTCTTCAACATCCTTCCACTATGGATACTCTTGTAGAAGTGATTGTTAAATATTGTTGAGAGAAAGACAACCTTCTAGATCCTATTTTATTTCGGCTGTTAGTTGGCCGTTTCATTAATTGAACTATTAATATGATCAAGTTTTCAAATCTTCTATTGAATTAGAGTATTGTGTTATGTTTGATACATGCTCAGAGATTATGATTGTGTGGCTTTGAGGCCTTATGGAAGAGCTTGGATTTCCTCGGTCTAACTCAGCTCCTCTCTATGCAAATAATATTAGTGCTATTCAGATAGTCATTAATCTTGTTTATTATGGATGAACCAAGAACATTAAAGTCAATTGTTATTATATTCGGGAAGCAATAGCTACTCATGTGATTTCTCTACCATATGATTCAACTAATCTTCAAATTGTTAATATGTTAATCAAAGATATTAGCCGTCAACATCATCAATTTATTATTGACAAATTGATATTTATTGATCATCCTGCATTAATTTGAGGGGATGACATTAGAATATTTTTGTGTATCCCCATTTATGTTGTAATATTTTGTGTATCCCCATTTATGTCATTTATCTGTAATTGAGTCAATTAGTTAGATAGCCAGGAAATTAAATAGAAACCCTTAATATTGTACATTTGGTACATAAAGAAAGAGATCCTCACACTGGGCAATTCATTGAAACACAATTTACCACTTTACAAGTCAGCAAAACACAAGGAAGTTTGCCTTCATAAACATAGTCCTTAGCAGAAAGAATTGTTGAATGCTGCAACTGTTGTTGCAGAAACAATTGTTAAATGCTGCAACTGTTGTTCAGAAATGTGTTCCTACTTGTAGTTGTCTCTTACAAGATGGGGTGGGAGAGTTTCTTAAATGTGATTTCATTGAAGCATATGAACTGAGACTTGAGTCTGTGGTGTCCCCTAATGATGATTAGTGTTTCCTTCCATAGCTTGTCAAGGTAATCTTTTATTATTTTGGTTTTCTCCCATGGGTTTTAAAAGATTTGAAGTTTCCTGGAATTTCTTTACATTTAATGGTCAAGATGGGGGCAAAGTTTCCTGGTTTTTTACTAACTAGTTAATATTAGCAAGTCCATCTGAGCAGGCACTATTGAGAAGTAAACAAATCCGTGCTCAACAAATAAGGTAGAAGAATGGTAAAAAAAATCATCTCTCTTCAAATTTGACAACAATTCATCAATCGAAACAATAATTTTTTGTTCTTTCTCATTACCTTTACTGGAAATTTCCCCCTCTTCAATTATGATTTAAGTTTCAAAAGTTTTCTCGTCTATGAAAGAATGTATTCCCTACCTCAATTTTCAATCATTTCAAATAAAACACATGTTTGAATTTTCTTGGTGCTTTGGGGTGTGAATGCCTTTTTCATTGTGAAAGATTGAAAGAGAATACTCAATGTTTTTTTTTTTTTGTGATTTTCATCTTATTTGTAATTTCTGCAATGAAAAAACATGTCATTATTTTTAATATTTTTTCCTGTAGTTGTTACCATTTTTTTGTTGATCCATGGGTGGGATGGGTTCCGTTTTTCCAACTCCCTGATGTATATTTAGTACTATAATCCTTAACACTTGCCTTATAAAATAAGACAATTCCCAAGTTTTGGTGCTTCGAGGGTCAATCCTTTTTAGGAGGATAGTAAGGCATGTTATATGTTGCAGGAATACTTGTGTTCTCGTCATTTATATAGTTTTTTTTTTTTTTTTGGTTCCTTGCAATCTTTTAATACTATACGTCTTAGTTCTTTTCAGTATGATGCTGCCTACTACATTATGCAGGGACATCCCCATTTAAATTGACAAGCCCCAAGGAACCTAAATTTGAAGCTGCGTGACAAGTTTGTTCAAACAATGCAAAGAGTTTAACAGCGCCTGAGGATGAAACGATGGCTAAAATGTGCAGTTATAAGGTTCAGTTACTAAGTGGAAAGATAGTTGTTTTTCTTTTCCTCATCACCATCCACTATGCTTGTTCATTTTATGGTGCTTACCCTTGATATTAGTAGGCTATTCAATTTTGTTGCACATAATTGAGGCTCCAACTTTATATGCACTGTGAAAACCTATGCCAAGCTACAATGACTCCAGGTGGTTACACTTCCAAATCCCAATGTATGATAATAAGAAGTATGCACTATGAAAACCTATGCCAAGCTACAATGACTCCAGGTGGTTACACTCCCAAATCCCAATGTATGATAATAGGAAGTATGATTTCAAAAGTAGAATGATGGCAAATTTACTCTCAATTTTCAGGAACTTTCACTTGGAGATTAGGGCATGGGACAACAAGAATGATATATTATCTTTAATTATTTTTGTATAATTAAATTATTTCTTTTTTCCAATCCGTTGTGTTAATTGAATGAGTTGGTCTTGCATTCTTAGATTTTGTAAAATTGATTCCGGCATATGTATATTTGCCAAGATAATAACATTGAAAACCCCACCTTACCGAACCTAACACCACTCTTGTCGGACATCATCATGGGAATGCTCGTCTAAGGTGCAAAGATCTGTTGTTGAGATTGAGGAGGATCCTGAGATATTTTCAAAATTCAATGCTCATCCCTTGAATAGAGCAGCAAGCGCTACTTCTTATAGCCATATAGGCAAAAATCATGATTTCCTTCCTATGCCTTCCTCTTTTAATTGTGTGACTTGCCATCTTTGTGGTAGATTTTTTAAATCTAAAGGTGATCTGGGTTCTGCAACACTAAAATGCAAGTCTCTAACTTCAAGAATTCACTTTGATTTAGAGGTGCAGGGAAAGAAAGAAAACATACCTATGGAAATTATGTAGAAAGCAGCTGGAAGAAGAGAGAATTAGGATTTTGAACGCTAGCCTATATGGGCAGATATCCTTAAACCAATTATTGTCATGCTTATAGCTGTTTTTTTTCCTGATATCGTCCCTCCTATCTTATCATTTGGTGCATGTAGTTTGAGCAAAATTGTGAATTTTTGCTCAAGTAATGGTGATATCACCAGGATAATATTTTGTAAGCAATTAATTTATCACTTCTATAAGTGTAAATAGCCTAACAATTGTGTATGTTATAGTAAATTTCATCGGTGTTCTATGGTCTATTGGTTGGGGCTTCCTATTTGACAAAGATGAATTTTCATAATGTAGTTTTTTGATATCTTTATTGGAAAGATGTGTTTTAATTCAACTTTCACCTTTTCTTGATTAATTTAACTGGTTAGTTGACAATTGGCGAGGACGATTAAACCAATTGAAACTGATCCCTCTTATGGGAGCTTGTGCAGTGTCATGGTGATTTATATTCTCCCCTGGAAACTAGGCTGTGGTTCCTAAATTTAACATATTTGTAGCCTTTCATAGTTTAATGTGAATCGAGGCACATATTTAAAACATATGTAACTTTGCCAAGTTGTCAAGGATGGAATATGCATAAAAAATAAAAGGTTTGATTATGTAATCTATTTCTTCTATATTGGGGTGTTCGTTCTGATGGTACATTCTTTGTTTTTTGAAACAATATTCTATGATTGTGTGATGTTGGCGCATGATATGGGCTAACTTCTTAAGATGTGGAAAACAAACTAGCAATGTCTAGATTTACAACTTCAACTTAAGATTGTGATCTTTTATATATAGTACATTATCTAATGTAATATCTAATTGTGTTAGATGCATTCAATATGAACAAACCTGCCAGTTTTTTTTAGGTTGTGTTGGGTGTTGTAGATTTGTAGCACTTACTAAAAATGAAAATGTAGCAGAAAGTACAAAAAGATTGATAATCTAGTCTAGATCCAATTATTGAAACCAAAAAGCAAATATATCATCATAATCTAAAACCAGAAAAGCGTATCATTATAATATAAAATTATCAGATCGTCTAGTTGTATTGTTCATCTTCATTATTCCTTTGTTCTATTATGTAGAGATTTGCTTTTTCCTTAAATGTTATGATGATGTAAACTTGATCTAATTCTTAAAATGAAGTTGGAAAGAGGATGATGTAGAAAAGTAAATATTTTTTTTTTGTGGTTAATAGTTGCTTTTCATAGTATTATTTTTCGGTCTCATTGATTCTAAAAAACAAACCTTAGGGAGAAATGTTAAACCACTTGCTCATGTTTGACCGTTTTATAACTCACTCTCTTTTTATGTGAAATTCATTTTATTTTTCTCGATTTTCTTTTTTAAAAAAAAAAATTACAATGGGTATTTATCTAGTGAGTGAGTTGTAAATGGATAGGTATCTTGCTAAAATTCAACCTCAAGATGTGTACCACAGATTTATTTGGAGATTTTGGGACTCTTCTTTTATGTTATTGCTTGTTCTAGGACAAGATTTTTAATGTTGTTCATGGTTTCTTAAGGCCTGCTCTGAATAAGTATTCTCATTCCTTCACTTTAGTAATCTGCAGCTAACTTTTTTTCTTGATTTGGTCGATAATTATTAGTGGTATTTATAAAAATATAAGATAAGAAAATGACATTTAAAGTGGTTTTAAAAACATAGGCTAAAAGAAAATTTATGAGAAAATGTGAATAATTTATTATTATAAAAAAGAAATAAAAAGGTAGACCTAGGAAAAGGTAAATTGATATAATAAAAAATAATTTAAAAATATTTGTATTATTGTTCAATTAAATTCAATGAAATCATAAAAGTAGATATATAGTTGATCCCATCTATTAAGGCATAATGCTTTATTGTTTTGTTTGCCAGTATTGGTGTTATTGTTTATAATACCATTGCTTACATTGTGCATGAATTGATTTTAAATTGGCCAATATTTATTATGTAAAAATACTTGTAGACCCGCCCACATCAAAGAAATTAGATAAATGTGGCTGCCACATTTTTCAATAAGTTATCAATTAATATTTTTATTATCATTAGTATTATATTGAGTCGAGTAAAATAATAAAAATTCATATATATAGTTGATCTCATCTAATGAGATATAAGGTATTATTGTTATTGTTTTTTTTGGCTAGTAGTAGTGTGATTATTGCAATATCGTAGCGAAACTTGTACATGAATTTATGTCAATTGGTCAGTTTTTATTCTGGGTAACAATAATTGTACTCCCACTCTGACACCCTATATGTACAGAAAATTTCTATATCATCAAAAAAATCAGATAAATGTGGCTGTCACTCTTTTGATATTTGATCAAATTTAATATACCTGAGGAAATATACCATGTGGTGTGACTCCATCACATGTACAAGGAGACATACAGAGATAAAGACAAGTTAATCGAGCGCTTTGGGTGGGCCTAAGCTATAAAGGAGAGGCAGAAAAGCCTTCAGAAGCCGAAAGACGAAAAATCAAGCTCAAATTTGGTGCCTCAAATACATTCAGCCCATATCACAGAGTATCATCCAAGTAAGCCAGGGATCTTTCTTTGAGAGGGATGGGCACGAGAATGGGAGTCCAAGGATCCCAAAGAAGGATCGATTTGATGTCAAAAGGACATGGAGATCACACGGTTGTGCCGAAGATTTTTAACAGTTGCAGCAAGCAAAAGTTGGCAAATGAAAGCTCTAAGTGCAACAGGTCAGAGAATCAATGTCTAGCCTCATAAAACACACCGTTATGGATGCGCCAAAGTTTGTCAATGGTTGCAGCGAGCAAAAGTTGGCAAATGAAAGCTCTAATGCTGTTCCATTTCCATTGGAATGCAATCCATCTAATATTATAATTCCAATTGGTGTTTACAGCACACCATTGTTCATGCTTTGCTGGAGTAAAAACGATTGAAAAAAATATGGTCACGAGATTCCTGTGTGGCGAAGCGAAGAAATAGCACATGGAGCATTAGAAAATCGATGGATTCGACCCAAGATGCTTAGATGATTGCATATTGCAGCCATGGGAAGAAAGAATGAGAGGGAATGTGAAATGTGGACCAATTTAGCCATGCCCAATCGACCCATCCATTGAGAGTGTTCGCAAGAAGCAGCGGCCTGGTTTTGGCTGACTTGAGGGCTGAATGGATACTCCTAAGTTTAGGATTTTCCAGTAGCTACATGCTACATATTATGAAATTTTGGTGGTTCAAATGCATTTGTCGCTCAATCTGTTTGCAAAAACCTAGAGGACCCAGTTTGAGGATTTCACTTTGTTGATCAACCACCAAAGTTGATTTGCCAAGATTGCTCTATTCCAAGAAAATAGGTCCTTAATTCCAAGACCTCCCTCCAGTTTAGGGGTGCAAACGTTCTTCCAAAGAACCTTTGCCAACTGTTTTCCTTTAGAATTCCCATGCCAAAGGAAAATTTTCAATTTGTTGTCAATTTGCTTTATGATGGCCTTAGAATGGATGCCGGATGCGTGGTAAATATTAATAGAATAAAATAGATAAATTATAGTCTAACACGAAATGATAAGAATTCTTGCATTTAGTGATGGGGTCAACAAGAATCTTACAATAAATCACTAAAAATTTAGTTGTGATGAGAAGAACTTGAAGATAGTTGGTGGGAATCTTGCTAAGGGGAAAGCTCGAAGATGTCTTTAGCTATTCAATCAAAACAAGATCCTTTGAATAGGTGAAGAGTTACCTTAAGAATATTTTCTTGAATACTTGAAAAACCCGTGAAGATGATGAGGCAATTTTAAAAATAGACACAGTGACAGTGTCCATACCGGAGAAAAGAAAGAATTCATCAACAAAAGCAAATGTTGTGGTACCAATATTCTTACCTATCTAATAGAATTTGAAGGTGGTGTTGCTTTTGGTATGATGCTTAAGAGTATCATGGTGCACTTCAAGAATAGAAGAAAGAGATAGGAGATAGCTGGTTCCTTTACCTTAGCCCCTGGGTGTCTCTAAGGGAGCCATTAGGTTTGTTAGAGATTTTTATCTAATTGACATTTTTTGTGACCATATGTATTTTTGTATCGATGTCGGGTTGTCGAGTTAAAGTCCGTTCGGTTCACCCTCCAGTCGCTCGAGCCCATCTAAAGCCTGCCCGCTCGCCATGAGCTCGATTTCCGCTCGAGCTCAAAAAAACAGTAGGGTGCCCGCTCGCTAGCCGCTCGAGCCAAAAATCCAGTAGGTCGCCCGCTCGCTGCTTGCCTTCCGGCTGTTAGAGCATCCGCAGGGTTTCTCACGAAACCCTACGTCTGTCTACTCGAACGGCGGTCCAACGGGCAAAATTTTTGAACGCGTTTTTGCCCCTCTATAAATATGCCTTATGTTTTATGAAACCCTAAGCACGCCAGAGCCTCTTTTGAGAGTATTGGAGCCATTCTACTTGAGTGAAGAGCATTCTTCTTTGTTTTTATCTTGCTCCATTTGAGAAAATCGAACCTACCACGCTCTAAATCGTTGTGCCTCATGTTCTAACAGTTTTTCTCTTCGTTTCTCTTTATTGTTTAAACTTTTTCATCCTTCCACATGCGTTGGAGACGTTGGTTCGTGAAGAAGGAGATTCGATCGTGGTTGGCAATTCAAATGGCACGAGAGGGAAGATTGACGTAAAGACCGGAAGGTGTCCGGTTTCGTTGCCGCGGGCAAATCCAAGGAGTTCCTTGGTAGGGATCACGTGACGGGAGTAAGTCAGCTAGGTTAGCGCGTCGTTACTATCCGGTCTGTAAGTTGATTTTTATAGTGCATTGCTTCCCTGGCCGTTGAAGCCCGGAGTATTTTTTTTGATACTGTGGGTATCGAGTTTTCACTTCGTCACCAAAAATCACGTCTTTATGTTATTGCTTATGTATTTTGTTTACTGCGCATGATTGTTAGTTGTGTATGCATTTAGTACTAAATATTTTTTACGTGTATTAGATATTTATTTCTACTACTTCCGCTATACTTTTAATGGGGTCGAAACTTGATTATTCACGTTAGCACCAAAATGTGCTTTTTCAAGGTTCACTTCTAAGGCACAATGAGGAGGGCCCTTAAATGATAACCATGCAAGATCTCTTGGGCCAAAAGGATGTTATCATTGATGGAGTGGATGAAACCTAATTGAGATTTGTTCACAAGAGCGGGAAAGGGAAGCCTTTAGCCTACTTGCAAGGATTTTGGATATAATTTTGTAGAGGACATTATAATAAGAGATAAGCTGGTAGTTGATAATCTCTGTCGAAGGTACCAGTTGAAAAATAAAGATGATTGTGGCATTAATTTAGTTGAGGAGCATTCTATTGACAAGGGAAGCCTTTAGCCTACTTGCAAGGATTTTGGATATGATTTTGTAGGGGACGTTATAATAATAGATAAGCTGATAGTTGACAACCTCTGTTGAAGATACCAATTGAAAAATAAAGATGATTGTGGCATTAATTTAGTTGAGGAGCATTCTATTGACAAAAAAATATATGATATATTTCTATATAAGAAAATCAACTATGTCACACGAGCGCTTGAAAAACTAGAGCTAGAGTTATGAGACCCCGAAGCTTTGTTATCATCATTCATTATGAAGAGATTGGTTCTAATTTTCATCACGGTAATCGGCTCGACATTTCATCCTGAAGGTGTGGAGGAATTGATTCCAAGATAAAAAAGAAAAAAAAAAAAGTTGATCTTCCCAATGTCAAGAGGAGTAGCAGGAGAATTAGACCCCAATAGATCCTTGAAGTAGGACAAGACCGCATCTTGTACCTCCTCCAAGCCAGAAGTGGTAGTTCCACCCTTTTTATAAAGGAACAAGATTCCCTTCTTATTTTTCCTTTCTAAACTAATTCTAAGAACTTCATGCATTTATCATCTTCTTTTGAGCCAATGGACTTCTGCTTCCTGTTTATGGAAATTTTCATCTTGGTGAAGGGCCTCGAGGTGAGCCTTGTGAAGAGAAGCTTCTTGTTCAAAAGACCACCGCGCCTCTTGTTGCGTTGATGATTAATACGGCATACGTCAAGGTTAGACTCGGCGCTAGTCAACACCAGAGAGACATCAGTCATGAAGTTGAGCTTCTTGTGCTTTGCCTTGGCGAACTTTAGCTTGTAATCACCTAGAATATCGGAACACATCAGCATGGTGGAACAAAGAGTCACAAAAAATGGACTGAAAATCAGGATGGTTAGCAAGAAAGTTGTTGAGTTTAAAATACGTTGTCTTGGCCATCGGAGGTTGTCGAGGATAAGCCTTGGAGAGTGATCTCAAATGCTAGGGGCAGGGAAGGTTGCTTTCGAATTGCCAAGGCATATAAGATCCATCAAAATCAGTTTAGCTTTCTAAATGAGCTAAAGTCTCTCTTATTTTAACAAGTGTAGAAATAGTCGTCGTGGCTGAAATTCTAAAGATTGAGGTTAATGGTGAGAGAATAACATTTCTCGATAGATATTGTGTCGTCATTATCTCCCATAATTTTGTTAGAAACGAAAATAATATTGATTTCAACCATCATAGCCTAAGAAAAAATTCTAATAACAAGCAAAATTGTTCAATTTCTCCAAAATAATTTTCTCTAATCTCTTTATTTGCATCACATACAATTTGGAAATAAACGATCTAACTAATAGGTTGATTCGTTTTCTTGATTATTAAAGGATCCACTCCATTCAGGTTCTTAGCCAACCTAAATACGATCCATCAAATCACGGTTGTTACTTGTATTCTAAAGCCAACAAGATGAAATTTGGGGACAATAAAGGTTAATTTTAAAATTCTGATTTGGGTTTTTACTTAGGTACAAACTTAAATATATATAAAGAAAAGAAATATTGTTTTAGCTTCCAAGTTTTTCGTATGACTATTAAGTTTTTTAATATTTTAACAACTAATTTGTATTATTTAACAACATCAGAAGGGGCTGATGATCTTATAGGCTTGGGGCACTCTCTCTCCCCGTCCTCCCTCCATCACCGGCGGCCTCTATGGCCCCGACGATCTCTCTCTCTCTTTCTCATGATTGTTCGAGCACACAAGCAACATCTCTTTGTTCGGTTTTCTCTCTCCTTGTTCTCTCTCTCCCCCAATTCGGTCTCTTGTTATTCGTCCACCACCTTGCACAACAACATTCTATAACCATTGAACCAGATGCACGTTGATGTTGCACGTCTGATCACCAACCACCTTAGCGTACCCCTTGCCGTTTTGGTGCCATTGAACTGATTTGTGCTCTATGCAAACAAAATCTTCTATCGAGATTGAGTTCCTAAGGTCCCGTAACATTATGGGTCATTTTAATTTTTATTCTCCTTTATATATTTAATGGTAAATGTTTTGTACTATAATTTAGATGGCTGAGATTTATTTGACATATTAAATTATATTATATAAGCTTTATAATTTAGTTGTTTAAATTCTTATTATATAAATTTTTCATAATTTGAATTATGGGAGGAGTTTCTCTTTAGATCCTACGGCTAAAGTCTCTTCTAGGGCGTGGTGCTAAATTTTTAAAATGATTAAAGTGAACGGGGTTCCGGCGGCTGCGCACGGCAACTGAAGCACAGAGCTCAAGGCTTGAAACACGGCCGGAGTTGTGCGCTTTTGTAGTTTATTTATTCATTTATTTATTTAAATGGTTACAAGCACTCTGTAGTTTCATATTATTAATAAGTGGAAAAATTACTCTGCCAAACCAATTACCCAAAAAAAAAAAAAAACAAAGATTTTAAGATTTGAATGAATTGATAAATGGGTTTTTTAATATATAAATTTTATAAAGTTGGGTGATTTTTACATGAATGCTTTTTGATGGGTTCGGTAAATTCAACCCATTAAAAAAATTTACAAATAAAGTAAATGTCTAATAAAATTCAATGTAATTAAAAGTCCAGAAAACGTTCAAGTAGTCCCCACTCAACAGTCCTTATTGATTCAACCTAGTGGCTCAACAATTTCGGCCTAGAAAGCGAACTCATGTATCATACAATTTATCATCACCAAATCTCTGCAAAATAACCGCTGTATGCAACCACTCACTTCTCAACAACCTACTGTAGCCAATCGGTTAAAACAATACAACTATCTTATTCTGTTCGTGAGCAGGTGTCATTGAATCAGAATAATCTAATTGCCTTATACTTCTATAAGTACCCCTTTATTCTCGCGAAAAAAGGAGGAGGAAGAGGAGAATCTAAAAAATAAAGGAGGAGGAGAGGAGGCCAGGGATGGGATAGAGATTGACCACCATCTAATCCCTTTAGGAGTTCATAAAAGAAAGACTCTCCCTTCTGGGAATTTTCCACTCAAGAGCCCGATCGTTCCTCAAGAACATCCCAGCAATACTTGGATGGTCGAACAATCTATAATAGTACTCACTCTTCATCATATTTTTACCCCCTAAGCTACCCCTCTACCGAGCGCACCTTTAAACCGTCCCTTTATGGATACACCTCTAAACCGTCTGTTGGATGTATCTCTAAACCGTCCCTTTGTCGAGTATACCTCTAAGCCACCCGTCTGCGGGCGCACTTCTATACCACCCATCTACAAGACGCATTCAAAGCTCAATCCACCGATACATATATATCCTCCATATATCTTTCTATATTCTTGAAAAGATTTCTGATTTGAGCGTCGAAAAATATATTGTGGGAGCAATTATCGCCGTCCTCTAACCTTTCGTTTTTAATTGTATTGTATAGGGTCTAAATTTAAAGGTATGGGATTAGATCGACTCCGATTTGATCCGATATGAAAGATCAAGTAATTCCCTCACCTGACAACCTGAATCTAGCGATGCAACACTTCCTATGTTTTTTTAATGTTACATTCAATATGAGTAATATTATATTATTTCTAATATAAGCATGTATTTCTATGATAAATTGAACTTTTATAAATTAATATGACTTAGGA
>JAODPA010006883.1:0-13822 GCA_025585075.1 Nepenthes mirabilis | reverse complement strand
GTTTTTAATTATTTTTTTATTCCAATATATAGATTCAATGAAATGAAACTCGATCCTTCCGAGCGGTCCTCTCGAATGTTTTGATTTTCAAAAATTTCAGACGATGTTCAAGGTTAGCGGCCGAGGAGAACATCGCCCCTTCTCTCTCTGTGCACTTCGAGCTTTTCTTCTACACTACTCTACAACCGCAGCAGCGGACAAATCCGAATTAATGGCTGATTATTTGATTAAATCACTAGGGTTCTCGAGAGAGCAGGCCATCTCTACGTCAACAAAGGTGAGTCACTTGAAACCCGCAGGAAATCCGGATTCAATCATTAATTTCTTCATCCAAAACGGATTTAACAAATCGCAGATCAAGGACATGATCTATTCGGCGCCCAAAATTCTGCTAACCGACGTCGAGAAAACCCTAAAGCCAAAAATTAGGGTTTTTCAGGACCTGGGCCTGTCGGGATCCGACCTAGTTAAGGTCATACCTAGCAATTCAGTTATTGAAAGAGATTTAAATTCCCACATTATACCTGCACTTGAACTGTTGAAGTCGATATTGATTACTGATGAGAATGTGGTTAGAGCTCTTAAGAGATCGCGACGGTTACTGTGGTACCCCAGATATTTTCAGCAGAATATTGCGTTGCTACAAAACTATGGAGTCTCTGATGAGAGAATCCGGAAGCTCATTCTAAAAAACCCAGACAATTTCTTATGGGGGCCTAAGTGACTCGAAAATATCATGATTAGAGTCGAAGAATATTTGGGAATTCCTCGCCACTCAGCCATGTTCTTGTATGGAGTCCTTGCTTTGGCTGCACTTAGTGAGAAAACTTTGGAGGCCAAGTTTCAGATATTCAAGAGCTATGGGCGGACGGAGTCGGATATTAGAACAATGGCCAAGGCAAATCCACTTTGCTTGACTATATCTGACGCTAAAATTAGGAGTGGGTTGGATTTATTCATGAAAGAGCTTGGGTACAAGCCCGATTACTTATCATTACATTCCGTGCTATTAAAGCTTAGCTTGGAGAAGCGCATTTTACCTAGGAATGTGGTGTTGCAGGTTTTGAAAGATAAAAAGTTGTTGAAGAAGAAATACAGTTTATATACAGTGATGATTAGCACTGATTCTCAATTTTTGGAAAAGTTTGTGCTTCCATACAAAGAAGAGGTTCCGGAACTCTATGATGTTTATATTGGTAGCATGCCCTCTCCTGTGAATGCAGATGCAGCAGCTGTTGAGTAAAATATACTCTTCATGGAACTTGAAACCAGCTTCTTTCAAGTCCCAACTTCTCTGGAGGGGAAGGATTGAGGTAACTGTTCTTTTACTTGCAATCTTAGAGCTAGAAACGTCTGGCTTATGTAAATTACTGTGACAAGTTTGTTTCTTCAGTTCAGGGGATATTTCTCAATGATAAAGATAAGATTACTGGTTGATCATGATTTGAGTATGGGTAGAAAAGGGAGCAAATTTGTGTCTGGATGGGTGAGAACATATGTCGTTTGGAAAATAAAGTGGAATGTGAGGAAGCTGGGATGAGACAGTAAATTAAGACATTTTAATACTGGTATGGCTCTGTTTGATGTTTTTGGGTAAACGTATGCTATCTTCTTACGATAAGAATGCAAATGAGCAGAGCTGACTCAAGCTTGGACATGTTTAGGCTGAGCTCAGCTCTTTTCTATGTTTTATATGGGCTCAAGCCGAGCTCCATTTGAGACTTATTTTCATTCCTCAAGCTCAGATTGGTAAGAAATGGATGAATTCGGCTCAGCTCAAGGCTTGGCTTGTGTACATATTAAGGACACGAACTTGAACTGGAGTTTTAAGTTCAAGCTTGGTTTCTTTATGCAATACACTAGCCAAGTCAAGAAGTTTGTTCTTAACACTGAATTTATTAATAAGCCAGATTTAAGCATTTAAACAACTTTGTTAATAATCCTTACCACCAGTCTATTCATGAGCTCATTATTGAGCCTAACCAAGTTAGCCATAAGTGAGCAAATTAGCCCCAATAAGGTTTATGGCTAATTTGATTGTCTAACTATTTTAAAAATTAGACTTGGTTTTCATTCCTGTTTTTGCATACAAGCCTGAACGACCCAAGCCTTCGAGTTGATGAATAGTTTGGCTCATTTGCATCCCTTCTTAGAGAATGTAAATTGATTTATCATTGATTTAGATACAAAAAATCAATAGTGAAACTTCGATTGCAATGGAAATGCGAGTTTAGACTATTTGCTGTGGTACTTTTTGTGTGTTCAGAGACTTTCTATGATGATTTTCATTCTTGAGGATGTTATTGCATTATTGCAATAGAAGTTTTGGGTGCACAGAGGAACATTGGAGAGAAGATTGTGAGAGATTTCTTTAATGCTTGGACTAACGCGGGTGATGCCCAATTGGCTGATTGAGGTGTTTTAAGGCCGGAGACACCACAGACGGACACTTAGCAACGAATCATGGGGGCTGCAGGGCTGAAGCCGCAAACTGCATTTGTAGTCAACAGTCGAGAGTTGTATGCAGTGTCCATTGGATTCAACTAAGCAATTCTGCTACAAGAGAACCTTGATTCTGCTTTGGACATGGTTATTGTCTTTTGGTAATTTATTATATCGTGAGACGATAAGAGGGGGGGAAAGGGTCCCATAATTGAACTTGTAAAATACCCACATTGTTTGCATCTACGTAATTCAAGCACTACTCAACCAGGAAGGTCGATGTTTGAACATTGGTTAAACAATATTCAAATGCCACACCAAAAATCACAATTTAAGCTCAAATTTGATTGATATTTTTACTTATTAAACTTGCCTATTAACTTATTTTATTTACTTCTCGAACAATGCTAGGCTCGAAAAACACAAACTAAGGCCCGAACGAATAGCAAAAACATGGCAATTCTAGAAATTACATATTTAAGCAAAAACATCACCAAATAAACATGACATCAAAGCAAATATTTTAGCCACGATTTTCCGGCGAGAAAACACGAGATGGTTACAAAAATTGCTTGCAAAAAAGTGGCTTGGAACTTTTGTACTGTTAATTATGTTAAACTTATGTGTAATTTGTTTAAGCTAATTAAATAAAACCGTCATTCTAAAGTATAGTCTAGTATATTATTATGGCTAATGATAACATATTTTGTTAAGTAACGGTTCAATTATTAGACACTGGGATTTATGGGTAAGTGATGCCTTATGGATCTAAGTTTTGAATAGATTCGGGTCAAGTCGTGCGTTTGAGTTTGGCTCCGTCCATTGGGTTTGGAATCTGCACACCATAACTATGAACAAAAGGTCAGGTGACGGCGGAAGATTATCCCACCGAAAATATTTCGATGTTCAAATTAGCAAATAGTCTTCAAATTAAGAAGGTGAAAGTAAGAATGTAAGGAAATTGGGAGTGTTTGTGATGAAACAGTGCTCTCGTTGGGACAGGTTTTGGAGGTTTGTAAGAAGCGTTGGCTCTAAGTACTGAGTTTATTGGGAACGTAGTGGTAGAGAGAGAGCGTCTGTATTCTGAAAGCGTATAAGTTTTGCAGAAGAGACCCTTTTGAGAGCGTTTGTTAGGTGAGCTTAAGCGTTTGTGGGCCAATAAGAGCCTGCCTTAGAGTGAGAATTTTGTGATCTTTTATAGGCGTTGCCTTGGGCTGCCTACATTGCGCAGAAGGGCTTGATTTTTGCGTTCTGCTGGGATCGCTGCCTTGTCTGGCGTGGAGCTTTTATGATAGTAACGGTCGCTGGATTGATTGCCTTCCTTCTGTGTTTTGAAACCATTAGGATTTCTGGTAGACAAGGAAGAGATTATGGCGCCTTTCTTTAGGAACGCGTATTAAATTTGCTGATGACCGTTATAGTGTAGATTGTCTTTTGTGAAGAAAGCATGAAATCAGGTGAGAAGACCGTTGCTGGTCGATGACGGTCATGTGAGCCAAATTGGGCTTCGCCCACTTGAGGCCTGTCCTTCAAACGGTCGACTAGTCATTCTTTCGATCGATGGAAGCATTGACCGTATTGGGCCTAAGTGGGCAGTCCTGTATTTGGGCTTCTCTTGGCTCATTGGCCTTTCAACCGATCAATGGTTGGCGTTAATCGTCCTGATACTAATGGGCCGTTGTGTATCTGGGTCATTTCTCTTTCTTGGGCTAGCTCATTACTGGTGTACCCATCACTAGCCCGTCATGCTGGGGTTTGGGACCTCGGCCTCCAGCATATTCATGATGGGTCGCGAGTGGTTGGGTTACTTGCCTGAGGTGTCCTGGTGGGGAAACTGGCGAAAACTCTTGGCCTGTTGATCGCATTGCGTGCAGTTGCTGATCATGCTGTCAAGATTGGGTGAACTGACTTGGAAGGTCATTGATCGGATTCGTAGACCGTTTAGACCAAAATTCGGAGAACAGTTGAAGGAAATGTTGATCAAATTCGTTGATCGTCTAGGCCAAAATTCAAAAAACTTCTGGAGAAAATGTTGACTGGATTTGTTGACCGTTTAGGCCAAACTTTAGAGAACTGTTAAAAGAAGTGTTGACTGGATTCGTTGATTATCTAGGCCAAATTTTGGAGAACTACTGAAGGAAGTGTTGACCGTCTAGGCCAAAATTTGGAGAACCTCTAAGGAGGTGGGAGTTGAAATGACGCGCCATCATACCGTCGGCTTGTCAGTTGAAAAGTTGGCCATGTGTTTGCCTGTAATGAATTTACAATCCTGATAATTAATGCGCCAGAGGATCTGATTCGACTGCTTCCTTTTAGGAAGCAACACGTGTCAGAAATGATTGGCGCACGATTACGTGACGGTTCCTCTTCTCTGTCATATACACTCCTTTACGTGGTCCGTTCGTTGTTTTTTAAATTTCCCACGCTTTCCCTCAGTTTTCCTTCCTGAAAATTTTTCTAAGTGTCGTGCTATCTTCCTTCTTGCTTTGATTCCTATGGTTCATTCTGTTACCTAGATCGTTTCAGTTATCGAGGCCAGTGAGGTGAAAGAGTTGTACCTCGAGTTCAACATCCCCAAATCGATCGTTTTCAGGATGCTTGGTGAGAGAGATAGGGTGTGCTTTGCTCCTGAGGGCTGCATCACCATTTACAATGCCTACTTGAGGAGTGGGCTACGCCTTCCAGTTCCTGACGAGTTGATGGATATTCTGATTGCCCTTCGAGTCCCCATAGCACGGCTCCATGCCAATGCAGTGCATTGTTTGTGCAAGCTGTGCATCCTTTTTCGCTAGCATTCAAAGTTGTTGACGGTGGGAGCAGTTAGAGTGATGTTCCAATTTGTGCAGGGTAGAGACTGGGTATCCCTGTCCCCATGAGGTATCCAAATCAGCGGCGCAATATATGATTCTTTGAAGAATTAGAAGAATCGGTTCTTTTATATTCATGTTGATTCGACCTGGCCCTTGGCTAGAGGTCGGGGTAGGCTGCCCGACATTTATACTGGGACGCCCACTGAGGAGGAGATTGTTGCGGTGCGGCCGCTTCTAGAGCTGGTGGAGGGCAACCTTTTGGAGTTCCAGAGAGACC
Source organism: Nepenthes mirabilis (assembly GCA_025585075.1). Classification (NCBI taxonomy): domain Eukaryota; kingdom Viridiplantae; phylum Streptophyta; class Magnoliopsida; order Caryophyllales; family Nepenthaceae; genus Nepenthes; species Nepenthes mirabilis. The sequence goes on along the minus strand of JAODPA010006883.1, from coordinate 8,293 downwards.
AATTGGTTTCTCGAGCGGAGGCCAAGAAGGCATGATGGGACCGCCTTCTCCGGAGCAGAAGATGAAGGGGCCTTCCCATAAGAGGAAGGCAGGCGCCCTCACGATCGGGTTTGCTGGCGTGCCTCCCATCAAGGAGACTCCTAAGAGTCCAGGACAGAAGAAGGCGGCAACGGTGATGTCTACTTCTTCTTCCACAGAGCCAGAGTGTGTTTTGCTCGACTAGTTTACTGGAGTCAGTGATAGTTCTAGCGTGGGCGGAGTTGAGGTACTTTGGGCCGGATTGTGCTCCCCTGTGAGTGGCATCGTTCTTACCCTACCACTGCCGAAGCACCTGGTGGTGCCATTGAAGTCGCCCGCGGAGCCTTTTGTCGAACGGGTTATTGGATTGCCGGAGGAGCCGGCGGCTATCGAAGAGCTCCTAGGGGCTCTTACATAGCCTCCTGCTGCACTAGCCGTTGGATTATCTGTGGAGCGTGCCGCTGGAGAGCCTCAAGAAGCAGTTGGCGTCAGCGTTGAGCTGATGGTGGAGCCTACCGCCGGAGAGTCTCAAGAGGCAGCGGGTGTGGCTGAGGTCGTGCCAGAGGAGTTTGAGGTGGAGACCATTGTTAGGCCTGCTCAGGAGATCACCGTTTTTAGTCCTCCGCCACCTGGGCCAAGGTCTTGCAGCAGGCCAATAAGGCTGGTGCACAGAATTTGGTAGGTAAAACTTCACAACTTCTCCTTTTTTCTCTCCATTGCTGATATGTAGCGTTTTTACAGGGGTAGAAAATTGCGGGTGCAGTCACGAAGAGACTACACCAACAGGACTTGGTGATCTCTGATCGGGATAAGGAGATTGCCTGATTTGAGGAGAAGATGGAATTGTTACGAGCAAAGCACCAAAAGGACACAGTTGCTCTCCAATCTGTGCTATTCAGTTGGAGGTGGAGAATGTCAGACTAAAAGAGGAGAACGTCCCGCTGAGAGAAGCTGTGCTATCAAGTCTCGAAAATGAGAATGCTAGACTGAAGGATGAAAACGTCTGACTGAGAGAAGAGAATGACCGGGCGGTGAGACGCATCGACCAATTTGCGGGACAGATGGTGTCGCTGGAGAATGAGTTGAGTACTCATATACGCTCTCATGAGGTCTTCGATATGCTAGTGGCACGGTTATGGAAGGGTGTAAACCTTTGTCGATGCATTCGCAGTTGGTTGACCCCAGCTTTCCAGTGGAGCATGTTGAGTCATCTAACCATTTTGCCCAATGTCGTGAAAGCCTCGTGGGGCAGTCCTAGAGTGGCCAGGGGTCGCCACCTCGTCCTCCTGGGAGCTCTACACCTCTTTAGATTTTGTACTTTTTGCTTTTTGCAATCGTTGTCGTTATAAATGCGCATAATCAATAAAATGATCATTTTACGAATATTCAGTGTCTTTGCCTTAGTAGCCGTTTCTCAATTATTATTGTTGTCGCATTGTTCGGCCAACATGATGCATTGTACGCAAGTTAGTCGTCTACCTTTCTTTAGACGTTAGTGGCGCTCTCTAATGGACTTAAGTTTAGTAGTAGATATCAAGGTGGACCCTTTTGTCAGGTCAAGCTTATTCTTTACTTGTGAGTAGAGGCTTGGTGACGCTGTTCAAGTGTAAACTTCGGCGGCCGATTTTTGAATGGAGCACTTCTGCTCCTGTCGACCGTCGTTGACTGTCACGCTATCTTCTTGAGTAGGAGGTCGTCACGTGTGTTGTTTAAAATTTTGACTGCGAACGGGTCACTTGGATGATTAGGGTTTAATTCGACCGTTTAATAGGTCGCCTGGATGATCAGGGTTTAGTTACGACCGCTCGTGGGCCACCTAGATGATCAGGGTTTAAATTAACTGTTAATAGGCTGCCTGAATGATTAGGGTTTAGCTATGACCATTTGTGAGCCACCTGAATGACGAGGGTTTAGTTACGTGCGGGTGAAAATTCGCCCGACTTAGGGGCAGTTTAGGTCGTATAACCCTGCAAGTAGACACGCATGCATATGGCAAAGAGAAAGAACACCATACAAATAAGAAAGAAAAAATATTTTCTTTTATTAATGATAAACAATATGTGCAAGCAGACATATGGATGATCTACCTATGCCCTTACTGGAAGTAGCACTTGAGGTGGACTGCGTTCCACGTTCGAGGAACCAACTTACTGTTTTGGGTCCGTAGTTTGTACGCTCTACTCTGCAGAATGGCAGAGACTAGGAAAGGACCATCCCAATTTTGGAAAAGTTTATTCCGATTGATGGTCTTGCTCGTAGCATCGATACTTTGCAAGACATGTCTCTAACTCCGAATTGCTGTGCTTTTACCTTCTTATTGTAATAGCGTGTAACTCATTGTTGGTAGGCCGCCATTCGTAGTCTGGCAGTGTCGCGAGCTTCCTCCAATAAGTTTATATATTTTCGAAATTTTTGGGAGTTACCTTGTGAGTCGAAAGACTCAACCCTAAGATTTAGAAGCCTAATCTCCACTAGAATTATTGATTCAGTTCTGTAACAAAGACTGAAGAGCGTCTCGCGAGTTGGTTCTTTTGGAGTTGTCCGGTAAGACCATAGGACGGAGGGCAGTTTATCGACCTAGGAGCCCCCTGCGTTCTCCAACTAGATCTTCAAATCGTGAAGTAGTGTGGGGTTTGTAACCTCCACTTGCTCGTTGGCTTGCGGGTATGCTATCGAAGTATGACCAATCTGATGTCTAAACAGGTGTAATACTTGGTAAAATGTGTCTTAGAAAATTGGGTTCCGTTGTCAGTCACTACGACCTTGAGAATGCCAAATCTGTTGACTATGCTCTAGCGGATGAATTTTAAAGTGTTGTGCTCGGTGATCTTGGCTAGCGGGGCAGCTTCAACCCACCTGGTGAGGTAGTTGGTGCCAGCGATGAATTTTCTTTGTCTGGTAGTAATGGGAAACAGGTCGAGAATATTGAGCCCCTATTGCGCGAAAGGCTAAAGAGCTTGAAGTGATCTCAACTCAGCGGGCGGTTGATGGTAAAGATTACCATGGAGCTAGCAATTTTCACACTTAATGAAGTTGAGGGCGTCTCTCTTCATCGTTGGCCAATAGTAGCCCTGACGCATAATCTTGAACGCTAGGTTTTTGCCACCGATATGTGATCTGTAGATCCCAATGTGGATTTCGCTCAATGTGTAATTTTCCTCCTCAGGGGTTAAACACCTGAGGTATGGAATTGAGTAGCCACGGCGATATAAGCGTCTGTCGACCATGATATATCAGCCGGCCGTCTTCTTGATCCGGTTAGCTTCGGCCGCATTGTCTAGCAGTGTTTCTTCCGCCAGGTATCTCTGGTGAGGTGTCATCCAATTGTCCGTGTCGGAGATTTGCATTGTTTCCTATTTCTCCGTGCTGGGAGTGCTCAAAACCTCCCTCATGCCTTTCAAGTACTGTGCTGGGTTTTCGTCTACTGCTACCTTGGCGAGTTGGTTGGCCTTCCAGTTTTCAGCTCTAGGGATGTAGACCAGGTCCAACTTATCAAATCTCCGAAGGGCATCCTTCGCCTTAGCCAAGTATTTGGTTAAGTGAGGGTTGTACGCCTCGAAGTTTCCGTTTACCTGGTTAACAACCAGTTCAGAATTGGTATAGACGGTCAGTCATCTGGCGGAGCGTTCTTTTGCTAGTCTTAGCCCAACTAACAGGGTTTCGTACTCGACAATATTATTGGTGGCCGAAAAGTCGAGTCTAAAGGAGTATTTCACCTCAAACCCATCAGGGATCCTCAGGACCACTCTGGCACTGCTGCCTGACTTCAGGGATGATTCGTCTTCATTGAGGACCTACTCCGACTCTTCCTTGTGCTGTTCTTTGTCCTTAATGGGCTGCTCTTCAAGAATTGGTGTCGTGGTCTCGACGATGAAGTCGGCAAGAGCCTACCCTTTGATTGTTAGTCTTGGTTGGAATTCAATGTCCAACTTTTCCAACTTGATAGCTCACTTAACCAGTTGTCCAGAAACGTCGGATTTCTGGAGTATATTCTTCAGCAGCTGGTCGGTCAGAACGACTATGCGGTGAGCTCGGAAGTAAGGTTTCAGGTTTTAGGCGGAGAAGACAAGTGCCAAGGTTGACTTCTCTGCGCGTGGGTAGCGCATATCTGCGCCGATCAATGTTTTACTCACATAATAGACCGACCGTTGAGAGTCGGAGTCCTGGCGGATGCGGATAGAGTTGAGAGCCACATTCGATACTGCAGGTATATTACAGCTCTTCTCCATCCTTGTGTGACATCAGCAACGGTGAATTGGATAGGTACTGCTTCAATTCATTGAAGGCTACCTGGCATTTTGCAGTCCATTGGAATCTGTTTGCTTTTGTTTCCCTCAAAGCCATGAAAAAAGGCTGGTACTTGTCCAAGAAGCGGGATAAAGCTACAGTCGTCTGGTTAGCTTTTGGATGTCTTGGACACTCTGCGGCGGAGTCATGTCCATGAGGGCCTTGATCTTTTCCGAGTTTGCCTCGATCCCCTCTTGAGAGCTGATGAAATCCAATGACCTCCCTGAGGATACTCCGAAGACACATTTAGAAGGATTCAGCTTTATCTGATGTGCGCAGAGCATCTCGAAGGACTTGGCCAAATCGCGAATATGATCATCGGTGGTCTTACTCTTAATGAGCATGTCGTCGATGTACATCTCCATACTGCGGCTGATCTACTTTTTGAACATCCTGCTCACGAGCTGTTGGTAAGTGGCACCCGCATTTTTTAGACCAAAGGGTACCATCTTATTGCAGTAAGTGTCTTGGTCACCCAGTACTTCACCTATACAGCAGACTGTCGGGAACCTCATTTTGAGGTGTGGTATTGAAACGATGACCCCGAACGCAGTTAGGCATGAGCAGCCTAATATTGCATTGTATACGGAAGGCAGGTCGATAACTAGACAAGTGAGTGTATGACTCGCCGTTCTCGGATATGTACCCACTGTGACCTCCAATTGGATCGTTCCTTGGACGGCCACTGGTTCGCTATCAAGGACATAGAGTGGGCCTTCGGCAGGCTTCAACTGCCTCTTTTTTAAACCAAGTCTAAAAAACGTATCAAGGTAAAGTAACTCACGGGAACTTCTATTATCAATGAAAACTCATTTCAGTTCGTAATTGACATTACCGTTCGAAACGAGTACGAATACAATAAGAGTATCTGTATAGGGGGAGATTACATGGCTCATGTCACTGTCACTAAAGCTAATGACGTCTTCTGTGCACTGTTTTTTCTGCCCAACCCACTGCTCATTGTGATCCGCTGGGGTCTTGGTTGGCCGGATTATGATTATATTGACCCCTCCAACTGCAGTCCGGTTTTGTGGTGGGGAAGGCTCTTGTCCTTCCGCTCTTGAGACGCTAGAGCTCTGCCTGAGGTTCCTAACGAACCTGGCGAGGTGGCCTCTTTGGATAAGCTCATCGATCTCCTACTGAAGTATTTTGCAATCTTCCATGGTGTGTCTGAGACATCGATAAAAATCACAGTACTTAGCTGGATTTCCTCCCTCCGCCTTCTTAAGTGGTTTTAACCACTTAAGGAACTTCTCCCCACGGATCTGCATGAGGGCGTTGGAGCGTGTGACGATCAGGGACGTCAGGCTGATCGGCCCGTAATCCCTTCGTTCTGGTGCTCCGGTCTTGTGCTGCTTCCCGTTGGAGTGATCACCATCATTGTGCTTCTTCTTTCCCGCAGTTGGGAGAGAACGAGGCTATTCGTTCCGCTCAGAACGCTTAGCGGCATTGGCCTATTCTATTGCTACGTAGGCCCCGGTGATGGATTCCGTTTTCCTAAAGGTTTGCGGATTCTTGTGCGCCAGGTGTCTAAAGAAGTCCCCATGCGTTAAGGCAGAAATGAAACTATCAAGTTTCATCTCTTTTGTGAGTTTGGAGATTCTTCTTGCCTTCGTTACAAAGCGATCCATAAACTTCTGCAGATTCTCCCCCTACTTCTGCTTGAGATGGGAGAGATGCCAAAGCTGTTTCTCTTTTTTGCGGCTGGAGGCATATTGTTTTAAGAAGAGGTCAGAGAGCTCTCAGAAGCTTAGGATCGAAACTGACGAGAGGTGGTGAAATCAGATACGGGCGTCTCCCTTCAACGTAAGAGGGAGTAGCGGCAAATGGTTGCGTCCTCAAATCCTTGTAGACTTAGAGGGTGTGAAAATAATTGAGGTGATCCATAGGATCAGTACTTCCATCGTAAAATTCAAGAGTTAGCATCATAAACTTAGTCGGCATGGGATGGTACAAGATCTGTGTCGTAAATGGAGATCTGTCCAGATCCATGCCGTGTTCGTCATCCTTGAACATGCGTTTCAAAATCTTTTCCACCCGTGAATCTGTGGAGACGGCGTCGCTAGTTCTTTTGGAGTAGAGGTAAGTTCTCAACTCCGTCCTTTCTCTGGCGTAGTGAGTAGTCGGCCGACTACTTCCATCAGTGGATCTAATGACCCTAGAAGCTCCCTCCTAAGCCTGAGGCCTGACCTCCGTCCAAGAGTATCGAGGATTCTTTCGTTCGAGATTCTCCTCCGAAGTCCTAATGTCCAAACGTCCTTCGAGCCTTAAACGACTCTGGGCATGTGAGGCCTCCGGGGCTTGAGTGTTGGCCGGCCTTTTGGTCTTTTTGGCCAGTTTCTTCTTCTTCTGTCCTCCTCTCTTGGAGACTAGAGTAGGGAATGTTACTGGTGGAGCCCCCTGCCGAATGTTTTCTTGGTTGGCATAGAGCATTTGCAGCATTCTATTCATACTGCTTATGTGCTCCGCTATGTTCTGGAAAAAGATTGCTAGCACACTGTTGATCATCCTGTTGACCTGGTTACCAGCAGAGCGGTCCTGGTCGGGTGTGGTCGTGTTTCTAGCGAGACCGTTAGGTGGCGCTCTTGTATTCACCATTCTGTTTGATGAGAGGTGAAATAGAGAGAGATCGTAGAAAAAAGTAATTGGCTTTTTATAAGCTTCCAACAGACAGTGCCAATGATAGATCCTAGATCTAAATTTCAAATAGATTTCGATCAAATCGTTCGTTTGGGTCCGGCTCCGTCCATAGGGTATGAATCCTACATACCATAACTATGAATAAGAGGTCAGGTGACGGTGAAAATTTGTCCCACCGAAAATATTTTGACACTCAAGTTAATAAATAATCTTCGAATTAAGAATGTGAAAGTAAGAATGCAAGGAAATTGAGAAAGTGTTTGTAATAGAAAAGTGCTCTCGTTGGGAGAAACCTTGGAGGCTCATGAGGAACGTTGGCTCTAACCACTGAGTTCACCAGGAACGTAGTGGCAAAGAGAGAGAGCGTCTGTATTCTGAAAGTGTGTGAGTTTTGCAGAAGAGACCTTTTTGAGAGCGTTTATTGGGCGAGCTTAAGCGTTTGTGGGCCAATGAGAGCTTGCCTTGGAGTAAGAACTTCATGACCTTTTATAGGCACTGCTTTAGGCTGCCTTCCTTGCGCAAAAGGGCTTGATTACCGCGTTCTACTGGGATCGTTGCATTTTTTGACGTGGAGCTTTTATGGCAATAATGGCCGCTAGATTGATTACTTTCCTTCTGTGTTATGGAATTGTTTGGGTTCCCAGCAGGTAGGGAAGAGATTCTGGCGCCTTCATTTAGGGATGCATGCTGAATCTGTTGATGACCGTTAAAATGAAGATTGCATTCTGTGAAAAGCGCAAAATCAATGGAGAAGACCGTTACTGGTCGAGAACGGTCGTGTGGGCCAAATTGGGCTTGGCCCACTTGATGCCTGTCATTTAAACGATCGACTGGTCATATTTTCGGTCAATGGAAGCGTGGTCCATCTTGAGCCCAAATGGATCGTCCTATACTCGAACTTTTTCTTACTCATTGGCCTTTCGATCAGTTAACCGTTGGCGTTGGCCGTCTAAGTTCTAATAGGCCGTTGTGTATTTGGGCCGTTTTTTTTTCTTGGGTTAATCCATTACTGACGTACCCATCAGTAAGTTTTATGATTGTTGAGGATCGGTTAGTTTTTAAATATTTTAAAAATAGATGGAAAAGGTTGGATATTTTCAATATAAAAGAAAGTAACTATTTGAACAGGTATAATTCTTTTAAAAAAATATGGCCGCTAGGGTTAACGTGATAACTGAAAAGTAATTTGAATCAGGCTAACTTGACCATTCACAAGTACAGTGAACAGATGTAATTATTCAGAAATGATGGAAATGGCTATGACTGTTTAGGCAAAAGGTTGAGCTTACGTGGCATTTTAGAAAATATTTTTGATGATTTTTGTTATTTAAATAATATAATTAGATGT
>JAODPA010006872.1:0-11514 GCA_025585075.1 Nepenthes mirabilis | reverse complement strand
GATAATCAAATATTATACTAACTAAAAATTCATAAATAATGTACCCATGTCATTTCTCAGCTCCTAAACCCTGCTGCTACTATTCCCATGTTCAACAACAAACCCCATTTGATTTTCACTGAATCGACACCCACCCTTTACCTTGCTTGCTCCCTCCTCCATTCTCTCACTCCAAATTGACCGTCCCGGCGTCTTTACTTTAGACATTAATCGGCTCCAAGATATCGGAAAATTCGAGCCTTTTTAGACAAGTTTTGCTGAAAATTCTCAAGTAATGTGCAACGCTTGCAGGACATTGATTTGTGCAAAATCAGAGGTGGAGAACTTATTTATTGAAGATTGAACAATTGGATTAGATTGTAAGTGTCGTTCCTAGCTTGTTTTTCCCTTTCCGTCTTTACCTGGTTGTCCCTTTTTAGGGCTTCTTTCCTGTCAATTTCATTTTTTAATCTATTTTATTTTATGTTTTGGTGTCAATTGTTGATTTCTACCTGTTATTTTTTAAATTAAATGTTGCAATTTCGATTACACAAGTGAAATACTGATGCTTGAATATTTGTGCACGGGGCTGTTCCTTTTTTAGTAGAAGATCTGCTATTTCAAATTTGTGGTTTATTTTTCATTGGTGGGGGTGGTAGAAACTGCTTGGGGACACGTATCTCGGTTGGCACTGCTGCTTGTCTGTTGAAGTGTGCTTGTTATTAAGGTGGTGGCAGCAGTGGCGTTGCCAGAGGCAGCTCTGTGGTGGCGGAGGCAGTGTCGGCTGAAGGCGCAGATATATGCTGCTTTTGGATACGGGGACTGGGTTGATCGGAAGAAAAACGTATTCTTTTAGTCGCCTACACCCTTCCGTTAGATAGTAAGGGACAAAAATGAATATAAGATTAAAAGGCAAAATTTTTTGCTTCCCGTGCAAAAGGACTTCCCATATTATAGGGCTCATGAAAACAGATTGAGCCACAAAGATCCTTCCCCTTTCCGTTATTCGGAAGAAAAGGAGATCCAGGCCAATGAAAAAGAGAAAGAAACAGTGAGTTACCTACATGTCTTTCAGAAGGCAGTCAGTATTATTTTTGGTAGATGTCTTGCTAAGTTATCCAAACCATAATTTCTTGCTACAGAAAACTAGCTATTTGAACTAATTACTTATGAAAAAACAAAGGTAAAAGAGCTTGCGGTAGTCTATGATCCTTCCAATTAGAAATCAGAGGGTGAGAAAAATAATCAAACTGTTTTTGGTGGTTATTTTTACATCACTAAGAAAAATCGAGAAAGTGAGAGAGATCTTATAGTCTACCCGAATAGGTGTAGGACACCTATCTGAAACTGATGCACACTGAACATGCTGGATGTGTTTGGAATTTTTTGTTTGATTCATACATGTTGGGGATTCATTTGAACACGTTGAGTGCAAGTTTTTGGGCTCCATTTTAATTTTCAAAACAAAAAGGGATCTTTTATGAGCTTACTTCATGCTAATTAGCAAAAAAATTGAAAACATAGTGTCTTGTCAGAGAGAATTAGCATTCGAACAGAAAACTAACAAAAAAACATAAAGAGAGTTTGCAACAATATAAAATTCTTTCATTTAGAAATTAAAGAGTGGGCAAAAAGTGTTTTTGTTGGTTTATCAGTTATACTCCCATGTAAATAATGGTTTTTGGTTGATGCGTCCCTAGTACATCATATCCCTTTTTTTTAAGGAATTGTGTTGCCGTGTTCATGCCCTGCATCCATGCTGCTTAGACTACAGGGTACAAATTAACATTTCACAAAAGTTAGGGCCAGTATGGGAATTTATCCTAGAAGAATATAAAAAATAGGCTTCTAAGCTGAAATAATCTGCTCAAATGTACAAGTGCCACACGTGCCTTATGCCGCTTTATTAAGAATTAAAATTCCTATGCTCAAATTTGGAGATTGCACTCAAATGAAATGATGGTCTATATTAAACTTGTGGGACTTTCTTGTAGTGATAGTGACAGTAAGACAATGGGTCTCTTCAAGGATATTGACACCTGGAGGTTGGCATAACTTAAGCAATCTAATGATAGGAAAGATGGGGAGCTTAATAAATTAAAATGGTATGTGAACAACAGGACAATTGATGTTCTATGGCAGAATCATTTCCTTTCTGTGTTGATTCTGTTTCTGNCGCTGCCCCCTTTTACTTTCACCAATTTCCGTCTCATTTATTTCACATTCTTCCTCCGCTTCTCTTCCTCATCTTATTAATTAATTAATTAATTAATTATTTATTTATTATCATTATCATCATCATAGTCCCATTTAAATTTATTAGAGTAATAATTCTGAAGTAATAATAGTTAATTTTAACGTAATCCAAATAAATACATTATATGATTGAAAGTTTAGGATATTAAATCTGCTCATCATCTCAAATCCTTCCGGTTTGAAGACATGTGGATTAGCCACCTGACTTAGAGGGAGTTTATCAATTACTCTTAGAAAAGGCCTTAGGAAAGTGTGATTCACAAACTTCAAAGAATGGGGGATCTTCTTTAGGAAAGGAATAAAACCACCTCTGGCCACATATTTCACTAAAAGAATAAGTTGAGCCATGGACTTAGAGGGATCCAGGAAACTCTTTCCAGCATTGATTCCTCCAGCTTCCGTAATATTGAAGCTAAGACCATCATGCAACACAGAAATATTTTGGACAAAGAGGGCATCCACTGGTACTAAAAATCGAGATTGGACTGGTATACCCTTGGGGAAAGGAATACTAAGTTTTTCTTTGCCACTACTATCAATAGGAGGACACACAATCACATTACCACCCTTATGGTCCACAACAGTGTATGGTGCTATGACAAGGATAAACTCAAAAGGATGATGATTGACTATTACAAATAGGTGCTCAAGGACATGGAAATGGACAGCCGGGATTTGTTCACTGCAAAGTGGCCTCGCATGGAGCCCTCCACCAATGATTGCCTTGCCTCTACACCCACTGTGGAGGTAGTTAAAGAGGCCATTTTCTCAATGAAGCCTTTCAAATCCTCTGTTCCTAACAGCTTTCATGCTATTTTTTTAGAATGCTTGGGACACGGTTAAAGAAGATCTCCACAAATTTGTTTTTGAGGCTCTCTCTTCAGGTGCCCTACCTCTCAGCTTCAATCATATGAGCTTTATTCTTATTCCCAAAATGACCTCCCTTATATCTTTTAATCATTTTCACCCATTTTTCTGTGTAATGTTGTTTATAAATTTATTATTAAATTTATTGTCTAGAGGATTAGGCCATTAAATAACATTCTCATCAGTCTGACATGAGCTAGCTTCATCCCAAGATGGACGTCTCATGATAATATTCTTGCAGCACAAGATATTATTCATACTATTAACAAAGCCAAGGGTAAACATGTGGGGATCGCAATAAAGATTGACCTTACCTAAGCTTTCAACAAAGTTAAGTGGAGTTTTGTTAGAAGTACCCTTAACTCCCTTAATTTTCCCTAATGTCTCATTGATCTTATCATGGAATGTATTTCTTTGACGTCATTTTCTGTCCTTTGGAATGGAGAAATAGCTGAATCTTTTGCCTCATCATGTGGGCTTAGATAGGGAGACCTCTTTCCCCTTACATTTTGTGCTTTGCATCGTAAAGCTCTATCCACTCATTAATCATCAAGTCTTTGAGGGAGATTGGAAGTCAGTGACAGTTTTAGAAGTGGCCCTGCCATTTCCCACATTTTTTACTCTGATGACCTTTTACTCTTTGCTAATATGACTAGAAAGCAGGTCAACACTGTCATGAAAACGCTAGATATGTTCAGTTTTGCTTCTTGCCAATGTATCAATGCCAATAAATCACAGATCTTCATTTTCCCTTGTATTCAAAAGGACATAGCTAGAGACCTTCAATCGCTTTGCGGTTTTAAACTTGTAAAGGAGTTGGGTAAATACTTAAGAACTAATCCTATCCATGGTATAATTCTAAAGATCATTATTGTGCAGTCATTGATTTTGTTAGCAAAAGACTTCCTTGTCTGGAAATACAAATATTTGTTTGTAATTGAGAGAACTATTCTTATCCAATCTGTGGTCCAATTTATTCCATTATATGCTGTGCAAACTCAAGCTCTTGATAAAGAAGCTTGCAACCATCTTAGTTTTATCAACCGAAACTTTCTTTGGGGAGATCAAAAGGCATATCTGTTTAATTGGGATGAAGTCTGTAATCTAAAAGAAACCAGTGGGCTAGGTCTGAAGGAAAGCTATAACACAAATCAGCTAATGGGGAGAATTGGGTGGGAGCTCACAAAAGGATCCAATGAACTCTAGGTCCAAATCTTTAGGGCCATATATCTTTGAAAAAATGACTTCTTAACAGTAAGAAATCAACCCTATACATCTCATACCTGGAGGGGTGTCCTTAAAGCTAGACACCCTATTCCTTAGGGCATCAAGTGGATTGTTGGCAATGGTAAAAATATTAGATTTTGGAAGGATACTTGGGTGGGTGGGGAACTGCTTATCCACAAAACTTGGAGTAATATTGCTGTGTAGGATTTGGAAGCCATATCCTCCCTGATGGTCAATGGGACTGGTCTTGGATCAAAAAAAATATGCTTCGGAAGAAGCCTGTTCATATATAAAAAGTATTCACATTCCTAGTAACTAGGGCTTGGATGATAAGGTAATCTAGGATAGCCCATGGGGCAAATTAAACGTTTTATCGGCTTACAAGCTTTTCCTAAAACAAATCCCTAATGCCCATCATTTATGGCAGAAAATTTGGAAAATTAAATTTCTCCCTAATTTAAAGTGTTTATTGGGCTTATCCTAAAGAACAATTTCCTAACCGATTTACAAAGGGAAAAAAGAAACATGACTAGCTTAGGAAGATGCCCTGATTGTGATGAACTAGAATCAGTATCTCATCTCTTCAGAGAATGCCTCAAAGCCAAGTGCATATGGGAGAACATCTTGAAGCATGACTTTTTCACTGTCCCCATCATGACATAGATATCGTGATACTTTCTCTCCCAGTCTTTTAATTTTAATAAAAGTATATTTTATGGCAACTTTTTGGCTTATTTGGATTCGAAGAAACAAAATTATTTTTGAGGAGGAGACCCAAGAAGATCCTTATTAAGATGAGAAACATCTTTAAACATGCTGAGGAACTCAAAAGGGGCACCTTCTCATATTGCTTCACAGTTCGCTATCACCACCTTCTCATATTGCTTCACAGTTCGCTATCACCACCTTCTCATATTGCTTCACAGTTCGCTATCTCCACGAGGTGCCCCAATAGGTGGACTGCTCCCCCGAAAGGTTGGATTAAAATCAATACTAACGTTAGAGCAAACATGAACAATTGTCAAGTATTAGAACTATCGGAAGAGATGAGCACTGAATGTGGCTCTTCAGATTCTTAGGGTTCCTTGGAATCTTGTGTATTCTTATCAAAGAATTTAAAGTTGCTTGGCATGTCTCAAAGTTTGCTTGGGACCGAGGTTTTGACGAAGTTTTGATTGAGGTGGATTCAGAAACTTGTGGCTTGAGCTATTTTTTTCAAATCTTGATCCAAATGACCTAAACAGAGGGATTATTTTTTACTGCAAAAAATGGATGGATGGAAGCTGGGAATGCAACTTCATTTTTGAGTATCGGTATAGCAACAAAGTGGTGAACCACCTTGCAGAATTGGGCCTTAATCTAACGGAAGAAATCCATGTCTGGAGCCCCTCCCTTTATTATTTGCAATATTATCAAGGCTGAAGTTGTTTGTGGTGGTATTTTGTGCTGTTACCGCCTGCTTGATACAAGGTACCCCTTGATCTTTCTTTATTTTGTTTTTGTTTAGCCTTCTTAATAAAAAAGAAAAAGAAAATAAAATATCATATTCTTCTCCTATTCGACCTTTGACCCTAACTCATTAAATACCACTATCTCCAGCAATCAAGCACAGCTGCAAAGATCAACAAACTCATTCTCTCCCTCTCCCCATTGCTATGTTTCCATCTGCTCTACTTTACCTGTTCTCTGTGACTGAAAACAAGTTTATAATTGGGTGTTATTGAGTATTTAATTTTTAAGCAGTCATCAAGATTTCAATCTTGGTCCAGGCAGTATCTCCTGGCCTATGACAAGCTAATTTATTAGTGTCCTATTATTTATCCTTTTTACGGAAGGTAATGCCACCATGGATTATGATCACTGAGTTGTCAGTAGCAGGAGACGGACTTGAATAGTTCAAATTTTCAGCAGTTTTTTTTTTTTTTTGGTTGTACATAAAAATCTTGCAGAGAATTTAAAGTATTTTCACATGTGAGAGAATATTTCCTGCAGAATGAGGTAAGGACATCATTGGGTTCATAGTTTTAAATTGCAATGCAATGGTGTGTGTGGTGTCACTGTGTATCATTAGCAAACATAAGGGTTGTTGCGCTGCAGCCTTATTGTAGAGGTTGTGGTGCATGTCACAAGCCATATATAAATCTGTGGTTTGGCACATTCCATATTTTCCTGAGTGTGTTTCCCTTGTAAATCGTCTGTACCACAGAAGATATCCTTGTTTAGTTGACATTGAAAAGGACCTTGGCGTAAAACGAATTCCCATGAAAGAGTCTTATCTCTCAAATTTTAAAAACCTGAAGGATCCTTATGCTGCTGTAGTGTAGCTGTTTTATTGAATACCAGTTGCAGCTAACAAATTGTCTCAGGGACTGTGAGAGGAAACTGATTGCCTTGTGTAGTTTAGTGAGACTAAATCCTTGGTACTTGTCAAAAAGAGATTTGATTTGGTTATGCTGCTTAGGGTTCGTGTAATTGAGTCAAATTGTGGGTGTGAAACTTCGACCTTATTTGGGTATTCATATTTGATTTTACGTATTTTGTACAGTTTTGTTACTATTTCTATAGTGTTGCAAATTATCTCCCTTTTTTCTACTTTTGGTGGGTTCAAATTTGAATTCATTCAGTAAGCGGTCTGCAATATGTCTATGAATCATAGTTGGCTATTCCCTTTTTGGCTGGATAAGGGGAAGAGTGTTGCTTTTCTGTTTAGGTAGCTCGGCCAACTGCATGAGTTACACGATCACAAGTTTCTATTTATTGGGATTCTTAGTGTTTGTATTAGTGTGAGTGTGATTGGTCAGTAACATTGCTATATAATCAATTTATTGGCCTTTCAAAAGCAAATTTACAGCTTAATCTTTTTGATGTTATTGTTTGTTCTTAGATCTGAGGATTATAGGGAAAGGTGGACAAGGATAATGATATTGCAGTACTTTTGCAGCTGTTGTTGATCATGAAAATGATGTCCAGGAGGTTAAGGAGTGGTGGAAAATCATTCATCAAGTGGTTTCCTTGACTTTTTCAATGTGGAGTTGATGTTTTGATAGTGATCAGATTTTGTTGAACTTGAAATTAAATTATAATATTACGTGCCTCAGACAATTAAGAATACTATTTAACTGTTTTGGCTGTTAATCCATGGGTATGAGAAGAGCTGATGAAGTAGTTAGAAAATGTCTAAAAGATGGTAAGAGTAGATTAAAAGTTGTGAGTTAGAAGTAGTGGGGACAAAAGTGGATGGAAGGAGACAGCGTTCAACGGACTGGAATTGTAAGTTAATTATATGATGAGAAGCCGTTTTTGATGTGTTAGGTGAAAGAATCAAGAAGGAAGTTAGGGTTTCTGTGTCACCGGATTATTTTGAATTTAGTGTGGCATATTAATCTGTGATTTCATGTTTTTTCAGGAGGGGGGTTGATTGCATGTATGAAACTTATATTAACCTGGTTATCATGAGTTTACTTTCTTCTGTAGATGTCATTGGATATCTTCTGAGTTGTGATTAACAATAGTTGGTTTGGAAATCTGTTCAACCATGTCATGGTCCAAGCTCTCCAGAAGATCACAAGTTTTTTATTATCTATCCAAAAATTCGTTGCTTGTAGCTTTTCAGGGCAGGTATACAATCTAGAGTTTTGTATCATCTTCAATGTGCAAGCTGATTTCCTTTTCTAATACTTATTATCTAAATTTGGACATAGGAAAGTAACTGAAGGATTTGGCTACGTGACACCCACAACTGGTATTTGGTTGAGATGTAGATATAGTTCATGGTCAGTTACCCAATGGCCTCAATTTTCCCCACGTGCTTACCATCCTGTTGCAAGGTCTTGCACTCAATTAGAGTTTCGGCATCACTATGCTTCTGTTGCCTTGAAAGAGAAGAAATCAAGAAAAATGCTTATCTACTTGACCGCTTTGGTTTTTGGAATGGTGGGTTGTTCTTATGCTGCAGTCCCCTTATATAGGAGATTCTGCCAAGCTACTGGTTATGGGGGTACTGTTCAGCGCCGCGAGGTGAAACTAAAATTTTCTGTGATTGATTTGATCCAATCATCCAAAGTTTTCTCGTCTTTTGATACAAGTGAATACTCTTTTTCAAACATGGTACCTATTTTTAAATTTTTTATAATGCTAGTCAATTTTGATGAAATGTTATGGTCTGTAGAGTGTAGAAGAGAAGATTTCTCGGCATTCTAGAGATGGCACGGTCATGACAAGGTATTGTTTTTGGTCTATGGGATAGCTGGCAGCTTTCCCTTGTATACATTCTGCTTTTGACCTATTTTGGATCCCTACTATTATTCATACCTGTAATTTTCTGTATGAAGGCGTAGGTGAGTATATTTTTTGTTTCTTTTGCACAACCTATTTTGTTGATCGCATCATATGTGATGACGCAATACTTATTTTATACATGTATATTTATAGTTGCTTTTAGTTATTTTAGCCTTGTTAATATTTTTCTACATGGACTGTAGACATATATTTATATTTAAAATAACACTTGTCAGGCGGAGCGCTTCACGTAGCACCCAGTGACTTGGGGAATGTGTAATCTTAGTGCCTTTGATAACACTGATTCAATCTCACTCGCAAGAAGTTGATTATTGTGAACACCTCTTAGTGAGAACTCGGTATTCTCAATTTCTTAGAAATGTGATGTATCTGCAAAAGATTAGATCTCTGCTATTCATTCAACACATTTGCTCTCCGAATACACTTCCACATTTGGCATTCCATCTCATCAGCGAGAAGCTGGTTCTGGTGAGCAAATTTGGGGCTAAGAACCCTCCTTCCACTGCCAAAAAATAAAGAAAAAAGAAATAAGTGACGGGGTATCTTGATGATTTATTGAGATTTGATTATTTATCAGATTTGATTTGTTTTCATATTTTGTTATGTTCCGAGTATTTCTATTATTTTGTAATATTGGCATCTTTAGGATATCTATGAAACATTATATTATATTTTTATTACTTCTTTATTTTAGGTCGTCATTTATTAGGAAATTATACTTAATTCCTAATTAGTCTATGAGTAGGGTATTTCTATATAAGGATCATAATTTTGTTATTTGAGTAATCATTGATTAATTGAGTTGACATTGGAAGATTATATTTCTCCTTCATTCCCCTGATAATCTTTACTTATTTTCTTTTCTCAGTTCACTTCTCTGCTTCTTCCCCCTCTCCCCCCTTCATTGCCCCATTTCCCTTCCTTTGCATCAAATTGTAGAAGAAAAGAATTGCTCAATACATTTGGAGTCTGCTTCAGTTTGTATTTCCAAAATATTTTATCTAATTATCGATGAAGACATGATATTTTTGTTTTTTTGTTGTTATGCATCGTCTTTTGAGTAAATTGTACTTTTATTTTTTTATTTTATGTTGTCATTAATTAAGAAATTATACTCAATTTCTAATTAGCCCAAGGGCAGAGTGTTTCCATATAAGAACCCTAATTTTATTGTTTGAATAATTATTAATGAATCGAACTGATATTCAGAGATTATATTTCCAATTCCTTCCCCGGATAGCCTTTGCTTTTATACTTTTCTCGGTTCTTTTCTTTGCTTCTTTCCCCTGTCCTCCGTTCTTTTCCCTATGTCCCATTACCTGCATCAAATTGCAGAAGAAAAGAATTGCTCGATATATTTGCTGTTTGTGTTTTCGAAATATTTTATCTAATTATTGATGAAATCGAGATATTTTTGTTTCTTATTGTTATGCGTTTTTGCCGTGATATAGGGAAATAGTAGTCCAATTCAATGCCGATGTCGCCGACGGGATGCCTTGGAAGTTCATTCCCACCCAAAGAGAGGTTTCTATTTATTTATTTATTTATTCATTTATGAATTGTAAAAGAAAAATCTTTCTCTTCAACTTAGACTGGTATCTTTAATCTACCATATTACTACTATTATTATTTTTAGGTCAGGGTGAAACCAGGAGAAAGTGCCCTTGCATTCTACACTGCTGAAAATCAAAGCTCTAGTCCTATAACTGGTGTCTCAACATATAATGTGACCCCTATGAAGGTAGGACATCTGTCCCATATCGAATTTTCTGCCCCTTATTTTTAGGCCCTCCAAAGTTGCCCCTCCCCTTCCCTTTACTGCTCCATGAATGGTTGATTTTCTGATTCATATAATGTGAACCCTTGAAGGCTGCAGTGTACTTCAACAAAATACAGTGCTTTTGCTTTGAGGAGCAGCGACTCCTTCCCGGGGAGCAGGTTGACATGCCTGTAAGTACTGAGTTTGTGCTTCGGTCTCTTTCTTTCTTTCTCTCTTTTTTATCTTTTTGAGAGAGGGAGAAGATGAATGGAGCCTAGGCCCAACGGTAGAGTTGCCATTATAACCCGATAGTTATATGTTTGAGTTGTAGAATGGCCTATTGTATAATATACAATAAAATCGCATATTATAGACCCAAAAAGTAGTCTGATCTTTCCCCGGATCCCGTGCGTAGTAAGAGTTTGTGTATCGGATTAGCCTTTTAGAGGTAGATGAGATGCCGAGGGGGACGTGAAAACTGGGCTTAGCAATTGGTGCGGTCTAATGTGGAGCCAATGGCTAAAAATATCGGTATAGGTAGTAACCATATTGGGTAATACGTAACGATATATGTCGTAGCAGAAGGGTTTTTTTTTTTAATAGGAATCTAATTAGTAAATATCAGTCGATATAACGGATAATATTGTATATATCGGCCGATATGTTCCAATACAATGATATATCGTGATTTTGTCGCAACATTTGGATAGTTGATATTGATATATATCTGTTGATATTTCATCTCTAGCCTAGGATTCGCTTAATTTCTTGCTTTATGATTTGTTAAAAAAAAATTATTAAAATCAGTAAAAGTATGCTTTTATTATTTTTACAGGTATTCTTCTACATCGACCCTGAGTTTGCGACCGATCCTAGAATGGATGGGATCAACAATCTAATCTTATCATACACATTTTTTAAGGTCCGGGATGAATGAAGATGAATCTCTATTACCCTTTCAACGGTTAAGATCATTCTAAAATTGATAAAAGTTAGAGATTAAAATAACATATTAACGGCTTTTAATCTCTGACTTCTACTTTTGTAAGGATAAATTTAAATTATTGAGAGAATAAGATAGTCTAATATTTAAAAGTATACCGTTGTCTATGTTATATTTCGGTCTT
>JAODPA010006861.1:0-13824 GCA_025585075.1 Nepenthes mirabilis | reverse complement strand
CTTTGTAAAAGTTGGAGGTTCCAAATCCTTCGAACCTCAAGGAGTTCAAAGGAGTTCAGCGGTACTCGAACCCTTGACGGGTTCAGCGGTACTGAAGCATGGAAGCTATTCTAAGGGCTTCGAGGACCTTGGCAACGTCCTCACTCCCATCAAAATCAATAGCCATCCTCAGCAGTTGCAGAACCAGAGGCCTCGTGCGGACTCTCTCTCCCCGCGCTAATAGTCTCCAAATTCGATCAATGGCTGACTCTTCTTTCAGTAAAGTTCAGATTCAGCGAGAAGATACCGTAAGTTTTGCTAGTTTTAGTTTCAAACTGCATTTTCTCTGATTTCTATTTTGCATAGGAACGAGTTGAAAGATTTCTGCATATGTCTAACATTCAGTACTTTCTTCAGAGTGAGTTGATAATGCCTCCTATATTTATCTGTCTGTGTCCCGAATTTTGCGATGTGATCTAGTACTTTTTGACTTCATATATGCGTACTTCTGGGTATTGTTTGGAACCTGTTTTCCAGTTGCCAGTTCGGATCAAAACAAATGTTTCTTCATACGTGCAACTATTCGTTTTCGATGGATCAGCCTCCTTTTGAGTTGAAATCACCTAAGGTTGATCAAATTCTATGAGTCCTAAATGCCTTCTTATTTTCAAGTCAATATTTCCTTCGTATAAATGAGCCCGATGGCCTACTGTATTATGCAATTAAGTCCAATCCTTTCAGTTTCCACTAAAATTTCGTTGAGTCATGAAACATCATTGTTGAACCTTACTATGACTAAATACTTGAGGATATTAGTAGCAAAATAGAGATCTCACCACGCCTAGAGTTTAGTTCCGTTGGAGTTCTCCTGAAAATTAGAAGATTGGACTTAAATTGCAAAGATGTAAAAGATTATTGGGCTGGACTCAAATGTGGAAAAAAATAGAAAAAAAATGATGGATTAAGAATTCCTATTTTCCTACTTTTGAAGTGAACTTATTAGTTTATTTGTGTGATCAGAAACACACTCGGCACAATTTTGGCTGGGAACTCATGAATTTATTTAATTATGTGTAGTATATAGTGACAAGTACTTTCTGGGTAGGTTGGGTTCTATTTAATCACAAAGTTATAATTCATTTTTTTGTCCTTGAACAACTAGACATTTGATGCGTATTTAGTCGGAAAAGAAGATGCTCCTGGAATTGTTGTGCTTCAAGAGTGGTGGGGTGTGGACTATGAAATCAAGAACCATGCCCAGAAAATTTCTCAACTGGGGCCTGGCTTTAAAGCGCTCATACCTGAGTAATATATTTTGGTTCTTGTGTTTATGGCCTGTTTCTTTCCCCTTTTCCCATTGACATTACCCTCATTTGCTCAACATTTGGCTGCTCATATACTTATTTTTGTTATTCTGTGTTTTTCTTGTTATGGCAGTTTGTACCGTGGAAAAGTTGGTTTAGATGTTGCAGAAGCACAGCATTTGATGGATGGTCTTGACTGGCAAGGTGCTGTTAAAGATATCCATGCTTCAGTTAACTGGCTCAAGGCAAGCGGTTCAAAGAAGGTCTGCCCTGCGTAACACCTCTATATCACGTCTTTGTGTTTGTGTTTCTTTGAAAAGTCCCTTGATTAATTTATCATTGATCTGGAAAAATTCAATGGTTATTAGCTGAAGTAATTCCTAGAATTTTCTCTTAGTTGATAGTTGTGTGATTTACCCTTTGATGCTATCACCGGCCTATTTGCACTGGTTAGGAATAAGAATAAAAGCTTCATTCACATTCTCATCTTTTATAATATAGGCAGGAGTTTATGCTTTGTAATTTTTGATGTGGTGCTTGCTCTGGACCCTTCAATAAAACCTTCTCAAATCTCTTTTATTCTCTTATCATATCCATTTGCACATTGAGGATATGGATATAAAAACAGATTTGTTGGAAAGAGTGAGATGGATAATATTGATTACATTGACTAACTATTGACCGCCATCTCTTTGATTTAACCATCTGGTGTGGCCTGTTCTTTTGTGAAAAATTAGGGCCCTTTTCTAGTAGTTTTTTCCATAGCAGTAGAAAATTAGTTCAAATCTCTATATTCTATAGTTTTCCAATTTCCTATCGAATCTTAGCTAACATAGAAAACATCAAAAGGATGTTTTCTACAATTTTTTTATTAGTCATGAAAGGTGATTCTTCATAGTTTTGTATACATGTATTTTTTTTTTTTTTTTGTGTGTGTGTGTGACAGAATTAGTGAAGATTGAATGATTATATATATATATATAATATTTAAAGTTGTCAGGTATATCATTAAACAGGTTGGTCCAATCTATTAACCCAGCAATCCCATGGTTGATAGGCCCAGAATAGTTAGAAATGAGAAACTATTGTCCAACAATTAGACCTAATCCCAAAGAATATAACGGCCTATCTTAATCTAGCTCTAGTCAAAATAACTCAAGATCTAATAGGCGACCAAGTGGCTATTAATAGTAATATAACTCAGACTGAATTATAAGTCCTAATGGCTGTATATTTGAGTATTCAACCAAACGGTTAGTCCAACTAAACGATTTATTGTACTGAGTGGTTTGTTGACTCAATGATTAGCCTAAGTGAGGGTTTTATAAAGAACAAACATCAACTACCTTCCATCAATTCAATTTTTAGGTGTCAATTGCCTCTAATCAGTCCCACGATCAAAATATATACAATGGTAATTGAACTAATCAATTTTCAACTGACCTAACCATTTAGTGTTGGGGATCACTCCCGTGAAGAAGTTCTAGTGAATTGAGAACTAGATTGTTTTGGCGGGCAAGGCTCAGACGGTCAACGGGGAGTTGACCGATTTGGTTTCAGACGGTCAACGGGGAGTTGACCGATTTGGTTTCAGACGGTCAACGGGGAGTTGACCGGATTGGTGGTTAACATTGCTGGTTCGATGTTAACCGGTTTGGAGGTTTAGTTAACCGGTTTTTTGAGAGATTCCTGGAGGGCAACTTCTCAGACGGTCAACAGGAGTGTTGACCGGTCGTAAAGAACGCGGACGGCCTACAGTTGGCCGCCCGCTTGGAAATCCTGTACAATGCCAACTCAGCAGATTTCTTGGGGATATGTGATCTCAGACGGTTATACTGAAGGCGTTTTTCTGGCAGGGAATATTCACATTGTTGGTAAGGATTAATTCTGTCCTTTTATGTGAAGAAGATTACCCTAGTTTAAGGTGTGCGTGCGCAGTTTTTGCAGAATGTTGTGAGAGTAAGAGAAAAACGGTGAAGGAGTACTCTTCGATTTCTCTTTGTTCTCTACTGTTGTCTCCAAAAATCTCATATAGTGAAATATGTTTCAGTGGACGGATTGTCCAGTGATTTTTTCCTTGATTGAGAAAGGTTTTCCACGTAAAAATCTGGTGTTCATCGTTTATTCTTCATTCATATTCCTTACTGCTTTCATTTGACTGGGAAAGTAGTCCGTCCTCTTTCCCAACACTTAGATTGTGGCTAGTTTTTCCTCTTTAAGAAACCGCCAACAATTGGCGCCGTGGCTATAAATACGCACCTTTTTCCCTTAAAAAGGAGATGAATTCCGAAAAATAAGGAATAGAGTATAGTCCTCCAACTCACTTGTACTTTCATAAAATATAGAGTTAAGTCTTCCACTCTTTCTTTCATCCTCTCAATTTCTCCCATATTTTGATTTTTTAGAAAATTTACTAATTTAAGTATCGAAAGATATTTTAGAGAAGGAATCTCAGTTCTTTCGGAATTTTTTTTTGCTGTTGTGGTGTGTAAGATCCCGATAAAAGGTTCAGTAATCCTACTTGAATTCATTCAAATCATAATTGAATTCTAGGTACATATTATTGGTGCGACATGTTACGGCAGTAAATGTGTCATTAGCATGTCACTTCATTCATAAGAATAATTATGATGCTAGCATAATCCTAATTGTCATTCAACCAGATATTTGAATACAACAAAATGAAAATCCAACTAGTCCGAAAAGATGAAGAGGTTAAGCTCTTAAAATTTTAGTTTGATTTGCTTAAGGGCCCCAGTTTGACGAAAAGTTGAGTTGTCAGATTTTTACCAATGTTAAGAATTAATTGTCGAGTTATCACTTGGCATGCTCTAAGCCTCAAAACCAAGAATTAGAAAATTTCCTTTTGAATTTGTTGATTAGTCAAAACTTTTCATAATTTTTCATTCCCACGTGGATGTACACAAATCCAAATACGGAAATAATAGATGAAAGACTACAATCCGAACATGGACAATAAAATGTATCAGCTTTTTATTCATTCTTGGTGACCAGTATGTATGAGTTATATTTCAAAATGAAAACACTAAACCAAACAGTTTGTAAAAAAGGAAAGATATCAAAGTGATGATCATCATTAGTAGCAAAAGAATCATTATGCCTCGTTCCAACGGCAGCTCGTTCGAATGGAGAGAGAAAAATAGTGACACCTAGCCAAATAACTCTCGTGAATTGATGGTAGGCAATCGAATGCTCGTAGCGGGTGTATTCTAACCCATATGCTAGTCTTATAAAAGACAGCTGTATGAGCCAAGATGCACTTAAAGGCATGAGGCTTCTCCAGTGATTACTTATGCGGAAAATCAATTCGATTAGCAATGTTATGTAAAAAGGGAAAATCAAGACAGCTTTCCCTTTAAAAGAAGGAAACCAAGACAAATTTTTTCACTAGCACCAGGCAGGACACTATGGCACCAAGATTATCCCTTTTCTATCTAAAATATGATATTCGTCGAGCAAGGGTAGACTTAAAAGTTTCATCTGTCCTCGTCAACGGTTAAGACATGGAAATCAGATGAAGAAGATTAGTCCCTTTTATAACAAAAATGAGCTAAGGAACGAAGCGTTTTGAACTAGCGGCATGTGATCAACAGTCAAAGAATATCTGTCGAAGCCAGAGAGTAGCAAGTTGTGATTGACACAATTAATCAGCAATGACCATTCACTGGCTTTGAGTCTCTTGGGAAGAAATGTTTGAACGGTTTAAAGGATGGGCTGATTTGATCATTCTTTCAGGCATCCTCAAAGCTTGAATTCATCTTGAGTATGGAAGACTAGTGTATCAGGCTGGTCTAATCCATCAACTAGCTATCCCATAGTTGATATGCCCAGGATAGCCTAAAATGGGAAAGTATTGTCCAATAATTTGACCTAGGCCCAAAGAATACGACGGTCGGTCTTAGTCCAGTTCTAATTAGGATAACTCACCAGGCGATTATTAAGAGTTATATAACCCAGACTGAGTTATAAACCCTAATGGCTGCATATCCAAGTATTCGGCTGAGTGTTTGTCCGACCGAGCAATTAGTTCGACCGAACGGTTTATTGACCTAGCGATTAGCTCATGCGGGTGTCTCAGGACGTATAATCATCAATTGCCTACCATCAGTTCAATTTTTAAGCATAATTGCCTCCAGTTAGCCCCACGATTATAATGTGTACAATAGCGGTTGAACTCATCAGTTTTTAACTAGTCTAATTACTTAGATCGTGACTAGTTATTCCTTTTTTGGAAACCTTCAAAAATTGGTGTCATAACTGTAAATATGCACATTTTCCTTTGAAAAAGGGGATGAATTTTAGAAAATGAGAAACTAGTTACAACCCTCTAACTCACATGTTTTTCCACAAAATATGAAATCAAGTCCATTTTTCTCATATTTCAATTTTTTTTGAAACGTTTACAAACTTTTGTGTCGGAGGATATTTCAAAAAGCGAGTCCCAATTCCTTAGGAATTTTTATTTATTGTTGTGGTGTGTAGAATTCGAATAAAAGGTTTAATAATTTGACTCGAATTTATTCGAATTATAATCTATATTTTAGGTACGTATTAAAAATATATACTAAAGAAGTTTGATTTATTTTTAAATCAATTGTGTTTGTATTTTTCCATAACAATTACCCAAAAATTTTCTGAGAGTTTATAATCTTTGTAGATGACATTTTTTTTCACGTCTAAAAGATAGTAATGCCACTTGATTTGATGAGCCAAAAATGTGGTCCGTTTGTTAACGTTTTGGCTTCTAAAATTTATTAGTTTTGTATCATTAGTTAACGATAAAATACTATTTAAATGATTCATAATTTAAAGGATAAATATTGTTAAGAATTAATGTGTATTTTTTAGTCACAATAGACAGAAAACTTACTACCATATATAAGGTTATAAATAAATTCAGTTTTACTTTATTCAAACTTGACTTGTTAAATATCTTTCCCAATCAATATTTTAAACTGCTTTGCTACATTTTTTAAATAAAAACCTTGGTTATCGCTTTTTTTCTTACAAATTTCATGGATGATATCCATTTCCTTATGGGATCACGGCATCCACCATTTACTCCTTGGCTTATTGGATTTCTTGATGCGAGATTTCCAATGTTACAACCCCGATGCGAATAAATAATAATAATGGCATCAAATAGGAAAATTATCCATAAATAATCATGGTTCAATAGCTAAAATCAAGTCAAATACTACATGTTAATACCATATATAACATAATTAAATCTATTTGCGCCATTCATAGGAATGGCCAAACTCTCCCTGTCCAACCCTCAAACAATACTGTACCCGCTCAATTTATAATATTGTTGTAAAAAAAGGTATCTAACCAAAATATCAAATATATTATAGTGAAAAACTGTACATAATTTTATCAGACATGGCGGCCTAAAATCTAAATTGCGAAACTAAAAAAAATCTTATTCAGTATGTTAAATCTAAAACAACCCACAATGCGACAAATACAAACATGGGAAAATC
Source organism: Nepenthes mirabilis (assembly GCA_025585075.1). Classification (NCBI taxonomy): domain Eukaryota; kingdom Viridiplantae; phylum Streptophyta; class Magnoliopsida; order Caryophyllales; family Nepenthaceae; genus Nepenthes; species Nepenthes mirabilis. The sequence continues at coordinate 7,034 of JAODPA010006861.1, read as the reverse complement.
TTCAACAATCTTTTGTCCAAATAATGCAAGAATCCGTTGCCCTCTAATTTGGAAAGGCTTTGAAAATATTTGCAAATATATGCCTCATGTTGAGCAAAGTATATATATATGTAGAATAAATGAGTACGTATGAATAAAATAGACGAAAAGACAATAAAGTTATAAATCACATGTGAAAGTTTAGATGTCCAATTTTCAATAAATATGTTCAAAACTATGATTTTATACAAATTGTTTAATATATGTGAATATTTAAAATATGTGAAATGTACAAAAAATATAGGAAGACCAAATCATGTAAATGTATATCTAAAAACATGAAAACCAAATGACTGCATCGAGAACATGAAAAAGTCTAACTATTATATCGAAAAACATATAAAAATTTAAGAATCAATAACTGATGATTCACACATTGACTAATCAAATGGTAACTTTAAATAACAGGCTACACATATTCCCAATAACTTTAAACTTATAAACTGCGATTTAGGACTAATAGGCAGGCTATCTACAATACCTTATAAGTAGAGTCGAATATTACTTTCTTTTTTCATACGCGGATGATAGGTATATTCTTCAAATGCACATAGCATAATCAGACATGTCCGAATATAATTTATTCACAATATGATAGTTCTTATTTTATTAAACGGAGAACTCTAAATTTATTTCTATTTCACGAAGTAGAGTTCTCCTTAAATATTTATATAAAAATAACATGTAAGATCAAATACTAAAAACTTTCATGATTTTTTACCATATCTCCATTTTGAACACACTTTCAAAATTTTTGTATATTTGGTAAAGACTTGTGAAATATCTAAATATTTGATAAAAATTAATAAAATCTCCAAATGTTTGGTAAAATAAATATGCATGCAACAATATTCAAAAAAGAAGTAAAAATGGTAACATGCATGTATATTTAAATAAGAATTGGAAGAAAAATCAAAAGATTTCAATAATAGACTAAAGAATGGGCCTAGATATACTTGCCTTAACTCAAAATTCACTAGATCTAATACAAAATAGCCTTCAAATCCTTTTCCTTCACTTTCTCTCTCTTCTTCCTTCTTTCTTTCTCTTTCTTTCTCTTCCTCACTCGTTTCCTGTGCAAATGATTGAAATTAGGCGAAGGGGGCTTGATATATCCAAATTGGCATATGATCATCAGTCAGGCCCGCATTAAGTGCTATACCTAGCCCCATGCACACGTGAGCACCCATCGTGGCACCTCAAGTGTAAACCATTCTTGGCAACTTACACACAAGCACCTCTCATTTGCCCCTCAGGCGTGAAAATTCTACCTAAAACACACATGAGTGTGCCTTTGGCGCCATCAGGCACTAAACCTATGCCTTCAATTTTGATTTTTTTTTCTAAATTTTTGATATACAATTATCTTTCATGTTTTACTCATTTCATAAAAATTATGACATCACAAATGTAAATTGGAAAATTGGGTGCTATATCCAATATCACGATTGGACTTTGGAAATAAAGTTGTCGACTGAGGGCCTTTTTTTCAAGTGGTGATTTCGAGCATCAATCAACCGATAAATCCGTAGCCCGGGTGACTTACAACCTTCCTCTCGCTCAAATGAAATGAATCAATAAGCTTTTGGATTTATTCAGGGCACATAATCGAGCGGGTAAGGAAATGTAATATTCAAAAAAAAATCTTTGGATATGGCTAAATGCTTGTCAGCTAAGGATGAGTTCAAACCATTAGGTATTTTCATTTGTCCGGAAAAGAAACAAGAGACAAAAAATATCGTTGATTATGATTAAAATAAACAATCTCAAGAACGGTAAAGCCTTAAACAACTTGCAGTACTTTGACTGCCCCTCAGGTGAGGAAGGGGCATTTTAAAGGCTTTGTATTCTTCATAGTTGGCTGAACTGTTACTAGTAGAACCTCTTGCTTCCATGTGAGCTATAAGTGCTAGCATTTCCTATCTACTAACAGTGCTAGTTCCATTGACAAGTGAGGAAATAAATGCAATTTAATGTTGGTCCAGGTGCCATTTCATCCATTTTCATTCCAAAGGCAAACATCTCCTAACTGAAATTGATATGGTTTACCATCAATAGTTGTCTTTGGCCTTTTGTTTCTCTTGTCGATGAGAATAGTAATTCAAATAATACATTTGTAAACTTTGTTATCATAAAATATACATGCTAAGAGAAGGAGAGAAATGTTTGCAATTATTACCGTGAGAAGCTGCACCCAATGTCTAAGTAGGGTAATCTAGCTCAACTTGCCTCATTGATTTTGCTGGAGATATATTTTTAGAAACATTCTCCAGATAGAAAATCAAAAGAAGAATTAAAATTTGGCTCAAACATGGCTTATTAAATTTATGAGCTAAGCTTAAGCTGTAAGAGTTGAATGCTAAGAGCTCAAACTTCTAACTGAATTATTACAAGTTGCATTGAAGTTGTTCAACAGCCAAAGTCATATGTCAGTTACTTAGATCATAACCTTAATAATAATTATTTCTCTTTTCCATTTTCTTCTTCTTATGTTATTTTGTTTTTGGGCTCCACCCTTTTATACATTGTCATTTTGAAGCTGTCGATTTTGTTATCTTTGTAAGCCGTCAAAATATTTTTATACTTTCTTGAAAGTGATTTGGTTGCATAAAGGAAAAGTTGATGTATTCCTTGCTACAGGTTGGTGTAACAGGATATTGCATGGGAGGCGCACTGTCTATTGCGAGTGCTGTTCTAGTCCCTGGGGTTGATGCTGCTGTTGCCTTTTATGGAATTCCTTCTCCAGAACTTGCAGATCCTGTGCAGGCTAAGGCACCTATCCAGGCTCACTTTGGCGAGCTTGATAGTTTTGTTGGCTTCTCAGATGTGTCGGTATGATTGCCTTAATTTTCAATTCCACTTTATTATATGCCCATTTCATTGCGCTTAAACTCCTGTTTCCTTGAGGTTTTTATCTTTTAAGTTATAGGAATTCAATGTTGTTTGCCCAAGTCGACGCTGAGTGTCTCATTGTTTCTTACTTTTATTAGAAACTATGATTCCATGAAATCGTAATACATTTAAGTTTTTCTTCGTACTCATATATGGTGTGTCCAAAAGATCTAGGATGACAACCTTTAAGAGAAAAGGCCACTATTTTCCTTCAAATTTATGTTAGGTGTGCTGTCTTCATATGCGCCACCATATAGGCGGTGGAGCCATCTTTGAAACACATGCTTTCTCATTCATCTGAATTTGAAGATACTAAACTAACTTAGTAGATGATAATAATATTAGGTTTTGGGTCACTTCTTTATTAGTCCCAACCCATTAGACATGACATTGTGATTCAATCGATGTTTGTGCGGGAACTCTGTCGGGCTAAGCTTTGGGTGGCATAGGAGATTAGCACATGAAGGGCGCATGTGTGCATGATTGGCAGAATCTACACACTTGAAGGGCGTATCTTCCAAATTTGGGCAAAATAGGGGCTCCTGATGCGTGCCTGAAAGTTGCACGAGCATTAAACTTGCAATAGTTCTGTGCCTGAAGGGAACACTTGTGTGGCTTCCCTGCCAAGTCACGCCGTGCGCTAGCGCGGGTATAATATGTCCTGTTCTGATATTTAGGCAATTTGAGAGCTATTTTGACACAAGAAGTGCCGTAAGGAAGAGAGTGGAAGGAGAAAAGGGAAAAAGGGGAAGGTTTTCAACATCCGTTTCAAATCCAATTCAAGTTTTTATCATTTGCCATGCTCATGTATGTTATTCTAGCTTCGATTATAGAATGCATTGCCGGTTGATTGTTCAATTTTTCATGGTATTTGCTTTCTTCGGTTGCTAAGTGTGTTGAGATTAGTTTTTAACCAATTTTTCACACGTGTTGATTGGAAATTACTTGCTTGGAGGGGATTATTTGTAATCTAATTTCATTATAGTGGAGATTGTTTTGGATGAAGGGCCCTGTGGCTTTTTCCTCAATTTAGAAGGGCTTTCACATTAAATTTATTGTGTAACTTATGTGTTTAGTTACTTGTTATTTGTGGTTTCTTGGGTTCAATTAGGAGAGAAGGAAAGGGTGACTGACGTTGACGAGGGGTTTGTTTTTTCCGCTGTGCGGTGGTTGAATCCCAACTTACAATGCAAGTTAAATGCCTAAAACATAAGAAGATGCTTTGTAGCTTCAGCATATTGCCTTGGTGAGAGCTTGTTTTGGATGGCACTATGTTTAAACAAAGACTGGAGTATGCTTCTTTTAGCGCTTTTTAGCCCAAGTCTATAGTTCGAAAACATTGGTTCCTGTGTTGTGTTCCAATAGTATTGGAAGTCCAGACAAAGAGCACTAAGAAGGTCATTGCTTTCTCTGTATGTAACTCTAAGGAGCGATGGGCACGAGTGTGAGTGTGTGTGTGTGTGCAATTCTACTGTAATGTTTAGCAGGTTAACATGCTTGTATTCCAATCGTTTGGTTGGATGGAATATAGATTTTATTTCAGCTTTATTCCCAATGATACAAATATTTTTTCATTTGGTTGTAGTTCGTTTTATGAGAATAGCTATCCCCAAGGAATTATTGTTGCTTGAGAAACTAGAATGACTAACTTCAAGAGGGAGGTGGCATTTTTTATTTCTAGAATAGAGTGGTTAAATATTCATGTCTAGCTTTTGTGGCCATCGTTGCTGGGCACTATTCCGTTGATGCTAATAATTATTCTAAGATATTATAGTTATTTTATAAGCAAACCAAATAATGTAATATTATTTACACCTTATTCCAGGTAACATATATTCCATTCCCATACTGTTTCATTCTAGCAACGAAACTATCCTAGTTAATGGAACAAATTTACATTTTAACAACTTTCCCATAATATGATCAAATAGCTTTAATTACAAGCCAAGTCTTATGTTCTACACATGCTTGCGCATCTTGACCACGAATACTTGTGGTTGAGCAATCAATTGGTTACTGATCCACCCGACCCATACCAAGGAATTCCATTAATAATTGCTTTCTTCCTTCAAATAGACTGTTCGGTGCCTTAGTATGTTGAAATTTCACTAATCGAAGAATTTGATATGTTGAATGCTTCGTCTTTGCTTAGCCATGCGGCCGCAATGTTGCAGGCTGCCAGAGCTCTGGAGGAGAAGCTGAAATCCTCCGGGGTTCCATTTGAGGTACACATTTACCCAGGCAGTGGACATGCATTCATGAACCGATCTCCAGAAGGTGTCAAGAGGAGGAAGGGCATGGGACTGAACGATGAGGATCAGGCTGCTGTTGAGTTAGCATGGTCTCGCTTCAATTCCTGGATGACTCGCTACTTGTGTTAAGTCAGTAATGGTGAACTTCTTTTGATACTTTATTTTACTACATTTTAGCAATGATATCTGTGGCCATGGATCTGTATTTCTCAGTCTGCACTCTCCTCTTGCTCTGGATGTGCCTCTGCGGAAATTTACTTGAACTGGATGTGTTTTTCTCCCACCCCACCTAAAGTGGAAATGAGGTCTTATCTGTCTATATATGCAAAAATTTAGCCCCTGTTTTAGCCCACCTCTGTGACTGTAATTTAATCCTGCTTTACACGTTGATTAATCGTCTATATATTATCTAAGAATGAAAATGAGTTCTGTGTCCTTTTCTTTTCTATTCTTTTCCTTTTTTTTTGCTTTGATTTCTGCCCAAGTTTCTATAGAGGATTCTTCGGAAATTAGTAGTCTTATTTTTCAGGGGTGGTGGTGGTTGTTTTGCGTCTCCCCTGGCCCTTTATAGATACCTGCCTTTTGGCATTCCTATCATTGCCTTCTGAGCTGAAAAAAAGGGGTGCAATATTTCACTTTGACATCTGCAAAACATGACATCACATTGATTGCTATGGACTGCATTACCATTTGCCTGCTCTGCAAATTAAATCATCTTTACCTCTGAAATCTTTGACTATTGATTGTGTTTTGTTGTCCCGACTTCTTAATGCTGGGTGCTGCTGTGGCTATAAAATTTTAGCTGTTTGTAGTTTTGAGTGATATGCAGTCGTGGTTGAGCATGAGATGGTTGACACTGGTAGCTAGGATAAGAATCTCCAATTTGGACAAGACATGGGACAGTGAGGCAGAGTGAAAAATAACTGGAGCACACAACGATAACACTATCAATACCTAAGTCCCACTGAATAGGGTTGGCTAAAAATAGTTGTCAAGTGCACAAAATGTCCACTATGTGTGGGGTCTATAGAAAGATTTGACCATTTTAACTTCTTGTATATGGTTTTACCTTATATTATATAGGAGATTGTTTTTACGATTCAATCTCGTGACCATTAGGTCACATCGAAACAACTTTACCTGTGTCATGGCTCCATCGTCATGGCTCCCTCGGCAAAACAATTAATTTGATAGGTGCTGAGGCTGTCACTAGCAGCGAATGTCACTTGTCTTAATGTTGTGGGGCAATCTGATAAGCTGTCATGTCACTGAGGTTGTCTCGGGGTGGCTGAACTGCTCTTTTTTTTTTTGCATGAAGCTTAGAATTAGAATTTCTATTCCAGCAGACTTTAATGAATATTGCAAGCCCTGACCTTAAAGCTGCCTTGGGATTAAGAGGTCGCCTTATCTTGTCAACCTGCCAGGACTATAAATCAGGGCCACTACCTTTCCACCTACTATACTAAGGAAGAATAAGCAAGGACCAAGTTTAGGCTGGCTGGCTGGCTGACCACACAATGGATCAATAAAATAGGACTCGTAACACACAATTAAGCTAAGCATTTCTCATCAAGGGTTCCTGGATAATTTTCTGCAATTCAGCTCTATCATGGGTAATTAATTTGGATCTGATCAAAATTAAGTTGCTCAATTGGTCTGGTCTAGTCTATTTAAAATTTTATGGTTTAATCAAAATATATTTGTACTTTGAACAAAGTCAAAAAAAATAAAAAAAATGAAATAAAAAGGTCTTAGTTAATTTTTGGGCTGGGCACGTCATGGGTGAAAGTAATGGTTTAGTCAAACTTTGTTTCAGATTATAATTTTTTTGTAAATATATTTTTTTAAGTA
>JAODPA010006850.1:0-13824 GCA_025585075.1 Nepenthes mirabilis | reverse complement strand
ATATATAATTTAGCTGTCAATTGAACAAAATAAAATTATGTAAAAATACCAAAATGGCTTTGGTGAATAGTGCCATTGCAGATGAATAGTATCAGCATGGGTATTGGGATCTTGTATGTGCAAAATCTGACACCCAACCGGTAAATATCCATAACTAAGTCATGGGTTTTCGAATCTTATGTTAAAATATGTATTAAACTCAAAATAATTGGACAAATTGGGTCTGGGTATGGGTTAGGGTTTTGGGGCATGCAAGGACCGCGTGAAATTATCAAATTGGACATCAAATAACAAATAAATCATACAAGGATCATGGGTTTCATAAAATATATGTTTTGGATGAGTACTAGAATGACAATACCCGAGAGATATGAATGAAAATTACAACAAGAGAAAGAAAAGGGTATAAATGTACTTATCTCGACCCGATCTATCACTTTTTTAACTAACTCGAAGTCGAAGTTGGATCCGAAAGCCTTAATCTCTCCTCTCTTTTTCTTCTCCCTCTCTCTCTCTTCGCGAAACCCCCTACTTCCTTTCCCGCATTCTGTTTTCCTTCTTCCTTGTCATTATATATATATATATTGTTTCTTATATTTTAAAATCCAAATCGATACTCGAGTAATAATACAGGAACACTTCAGGTATCAACCCGATTGACCCAAATATCCCTCCAAAATTTTATAATATTTAATTAAGTTTTATTATACCTGAATTATAAAAAATGATAAATAATCCCAATTAAATCGAATAAAAGTTTGGGATATTATAGGTGGCTTAAGATAGTATCATTTGGGGCCAAAATTATTTTCAATTTAAGCCTAGGGTGCCTTCTTTTCATTTCACTCTTCAACTTTCTGCATTTCGCTTTCCAACCTAACTTCATTTCCTGCTAATCTTCGATCACCATGGCTCCTTGAACCTCCTCTATCGGTGTCGCTAATATACCTTTCAACCTCACAATCGACCAGTTGCTAAATATATGCAAGAGGTACAACATTCTTGTCATCGTTCCCTTTCAAGTTCCATCACCATTTTGAGGGAACATGCTCTTCAAGACATGGCTTTATTTCCATATGCAAGGTCTATCTGAGGGAGGATCTCTGGATTCCGTTAGCTAGAGAGCTTTTTGAAATAATAGAGGCTTTAGATATTCCGATCGCCTGCCTTTATCCCAATGCAATAAGGTACTTGGCTTCTTTTTGCTTTTCTTTTTTTCATCAGAGAGAGCTTTGTTTGGACATTAGGATCATTAATATCATCTTTAGAATAAATCAAGAAGACAATTGGATTTCTTGTACACCCAAAAAGGGGTTCAAAATAAGTGAAGAAAATCCATACTCTATAAAAGGGTGAAAGAATTGATTTTTTTGTGGTGGTTGTCACAGTCCCGGACCAAAGTAGATCATGATACTTAACAATAATTAAGAACCACAAAATAATATCCCGAATATGACATTCAAATTAAAATCTAAATCTGAGTGTGACATGATAATATCACCTTGCAATCACAACATTAATAATAATAATAGACAATAACACCAATTGTCCATAAGATTTTTCCGAACTATTCTTTCAGATAAATAAATAATCATGACCTGTTCAAAAGTTTATATAAAAAAGGTGATGAATGACAATACAAATAACTCTCAAATCTATCGCAAACCATACGCCATAAATATCTAAGTAATTGAATAATCCGAACACTAGCTTCATAATGATACAACATACTATCATCATCTTATCTATTGCCCAAATGATACTAAAAATACATCATATACAAATACAAAGCCAGCAGTCACCAAATATAAGCGAGGCTGGAATCAAATCCATGTCCAAACTGCCTGCAATGTATCCGTGGTGTGCTAATTTGAAGTGGTAAGAAACAATAAAAATGTGAGCTAAAAATTTAGCAAGTATTAGTATATAATATGTAGCAAATCGATGCATCCATAAAGAGCATGAAGAGAATCAAAACATATACAACAATTCATAAAAACCAAAATTTAAATGTTTGTGATATCACATCAATAAAAGTCAAAATTTAGTCCCATACTCAAATGAATATTCCAAAATGAAAGTTAAGAGTTCCAAATATATAAAACTAACTAAATTTTAACTTTGGGTAAAACCTATAAATCTCAATCAGAATTTCAAATATTTAAATCACTGTAGATAAAATATATCAAAAATCTAAAAATATAAACAAATTAGAGAAAAAGATTGAAAGACTAATTTTGAAGAAGGGTTACTCTTAATCCCAATAACCTTATACCATATCACTAATATTTTGACTTGTTAGCAGGGTCATCTATATACGTTTTTCTATAGATGGAGACGAAATCACTATCTTTTACTACCTGTAAAATAGGTGCGCTTCTCAAATCTGTCTGAATATATTATGATATCTAAATACATTAGTTTCGTTCAATTCCTTATGATAATTCTTATAAAAAATACAAATCAGGGAGGGTTGCTATATCACAAGTCCAAGAGTTTTCTGTCATAGAAAAGGTACGAAATTTTCACTTGGGAAGGTCAAATACAAAACATTTCAAATCAGGAGAAATTATGCATATCGAATAAAAAAAAAAAATAGAACCCTACCTCAAACACAATGCATGGATACCATATAGATGACTCATTCAAGTTTTATAACTTTTTTCTTGTAAATATATTTATACATAAACATAATATCTCAAATCATTTACCCATTCTCCACTAAATAAACAAAATCCTCATATATTAGCAAAAGCAAAACAAAACTTTAAATGCTCTAGTAAATCAACATGCGTGCACAAGTAGATAAAGTAGGGTATGTAAAAATGTCATGCATGTATACTAAAATCACCAAATATAAGAAAAACTAACCGAAAGTAAAAATAAATCAAGAATAGAGCGTAATGATATTTATTTCAACCTCTGATTTTACAGATTTGACAAAATGATATTTTAAAATACATCTTCTCTTCTTCCTTTTTCTCTTTCTCTCTCTTTTTTCTTCTTCCTATATAAAATGACCGAAATAGTGTGAGCTTCCTTTATATAATTGAATCGGTGCATGAATGCCACCTCAGGCACACGTTAGGTGCCACACCAAACCCCATTGGTGCACGAGTGCAACCTTAAGTGCCCCTTGGGCATGCCTAATCTGCCAAATGCACACAAGCCTGCATCAGGCATGCCTTAAGCACTCCATTTTCCAAATTTCCTTCAAATTTACATAACACAAATGTGTAATACCTGATTTTTATCTGATTTGATTTGGCATTATTAATTTATTTTGAGTTAAATTGGATATATCAAAAAATAATTATGAAGTATAAATTTGAAGGATATTAAAAGTAATAAAGAAGATTGGTACTTAAAGCATGCCTGATGCACATTTGAGTGTAGATTCCAGATTGGGTAGCGCCTGAAACGATGCTCGAGCACTAATTCTCATGGGGTCATGCTCGAGGCACACTCAAGGCAACGCTCATGCCTAGGGAGGATTTAGCGCTGCACCTGATGCAGGCTTAAGTGGCACTGTGCACCGATTTTGCTATATAAAAAGTGGCATGCATTGTTCGATCTTTCATGTTGGAAAGAACAGAACGGAGAGGGGCAGAGAACTAAAAGGAAGAGAGAGAATGAGAAGTAAGGTGATTTTAAAACATCCTTTTGTATTTAGCTGAAAGTTGAAATAAATATCCTTACGCCTTATTCTTAGTCTGTTTTTTTTTAAGTTATTTTAGTTACTTTTGGTAGAATTAATATATATGTATGTCATTTTACTTTTTCCTAATTGTTCTACTCATGCATGCATGTATATTTATTGGAGGATTTGAGGTTTTATTTTCATTTTGCTAATATTTGAGGATTTTACTTATTTATGAGAAATAGAAAAATATTTTGAGGTGTTATATTCATATATAAATATATTTGTAAATAAAAAGTCATGAAAATTTACATATGAGCCATGAATATGGTATCCATACATTGTATTTCAGATTGAGCTCTATTTTTGTGACGTGATTCGATATGCGATCTTTCCCGAGAGAAAATGTTTGTGTTACCTTTTCGAGTGGAAGCTTCAACCTTTCCAGCCATATAGGAAAAAAATTTTGATATATAATATAGAGGCCCTTTCCAATTTGTGTTTTATGAGAACCATCATAAAGAATTGAATGTAACTAATATATTCAGACGTTCTAATATATCAGATAAATTTAAAAATTACACTTATCATTCAAACTTGGATTATACTTTTGAGTATGAGACCATATTCAAACTTTCATTGACGAGTTTTTGAATTGTGATTTTACACATTTTGTATATGTTTATTGACCCTCATCTTGAATTTGAACGCATTTGTTTGTTATATTATATATTAATATCTGTTGAACTTTCGGCTAACGTTTTCACTGTAATTATCCCTTCAAATTAGTGAGCTTCGGATACTGTATAAGGAGTTCGAATGCTGGTTGGATTGAAGTCTCGCCTATATTTTTAGTGAGTATTAGCCTTATATTCGGACTGTATTTATATTAGATGTATTTTGGTGTTATTTGGGCGGTGGATAGAATGATGACTCTGTATAGTATTGTGATAATTCAGATTTCCAAAACATAGTAAATTTTAGTAACTAAGTAAAAATAATTAAGATTAAGGTAAATGGATTAAGAAAAAATGGTGAAAAAATTAAGTTGGAGGCGAAAAATGGCCCTAGGGCCTTGGTGCCCGGGTGGCGCCTCGGGTGCACCTGGGGTGTATTTAGCAGAAACCTGCACTCGAAGGGTCCCAGTTGGTGCTCGAACGCGGACATATTTAAAATGCTATGCCTGGTTGGCGCTCGAGTGGTGCTCGAGCGCCTGACTTGGTTTTAAAACGCTGAGTGCGTTTTTTCCTTGGCCATTTTGGCCTTCCAGTAGCAAAGTAGAGGGAGAGAAGGGGGGAGAGGGAAGAAAGGAAGGAAATTTTTGGCCGTTCTACTCTGATCAAAGTAAGAAAAACGGTAGCTTGGACTAAGACAAGTGTACTTCCAACTTTATTTTCGGTTTAAATATCTCCATTTTATTTTTTATGTTGAAAAACCTCCGTTCCCGACGATTTGTTATGATTTATCTGTTCTTCTCATAATATCTTGAGTAGATTTTTAATTTATGCATATATATGTTAATGTATAACTCTGATTTTATCGTTTGATGTGCGTTTTGCGTTCATTTGGTGTCCGAACAGTGGGCTTGAAACTCTAATTCGAAAATTGGGGATTTATGGTTTAAATGCATGATTTTGCTTATGTATTTTTAATTATGATATTAAATTCATGAATAAACATGTGTTGGGTGTTTGATTTGTGTCCAGAAACTTTGTGCGAAACCCTAGCTCTGAAATTTGGGGATTTTGGTTCAAATTTATAATTTTTATATATATTATGATTTAAGGCTTGATTTGAAGTTTTGATTTAAGATTTATGTGCGATTTCGTCCAAAAATTTCATATAAAAACCCTAGAACCAAATTTGGGACTTTTAGCTTGGAAACTTGAGATTTCGAGATGTAAGTGTTAACTTGGTGCTTTGTTGAGGTTTATTAGATAATTTGTATTTGAAAACTTTGCATAGAATTGTATGACCGAATTTAAGAGACTCCATCAAACTTATCTGAAGGACTGAAAGTATAAGTTTGAATTTGGCTTTCCGATATGAGGAAATTTGACTAAGAAAATATGAGCAAGAATCCCTTCAGATAAGTATTTTAGTTCAGTATTTCAGTTAAATGTCTCGGTTGAGTATTTTAGTTAAGGAATTTCAAATAAGCATTTTAATTATGTGTTTTTGATTAAGTGAGTTAGTAAGAAATTAGCCATAAGATTATGATTTAGTTAGGTAAGGTTCTCTGATATGCCTTATAATGTTATAGTGGTAATTGAGGATAACTCCGTACACAGAGTTATACGTGGTCCGCCTCTACTTGGGGTGTTAAATTGGGAGGATAGATTCAGTTCTGCTCAATTCAGAATCAGATATACCTTTGGGAGGTATTCTAATATATAAATCCCAATAGAGGGGATTTTCAATTTAGGTCTTGGATTGTATGAAGTGAACACAATTTATCTTCGATTATTCACTCTCTTAACTAGTAGGGTCTACTAGTTTGCGCCTATTTGGTTAATAAAGTTGGATTTTAAGAATAAATATAGTTTGAACTTGGTTTAAGACATTTGATTTGCTTTTAGGACTAATTAAGATCTTTCATATTCATTTTGTTATATGCTATTCATTTTATTATATGTTTTTGGTATTCGAATAAATATTCTTCTGTTGCGTTTACGTTTATATATCACATGTTCTTTGATATCTACTCAGTTATTCTTCCATAACATTTATATTTAAATGGAGCTATTTAAATTTGCATGTTTTTATGGTATACTGTTGGGTATTGGCTCACTCTTCTATTTTTTTTCTTCAGATATGCTGAAATCCGATAAGGATTAAAAATAGGATTTAGCTAGAAGGAAGAATATTTGAAGGGCTTGAAGATCTTTGAAGAGTATGGAGACCTTGAAGGAGTTTGGATGTACATGATTAGTCTTGAATTGAAAATTGTATACTCTGATAATGTAACAATATTTGTATTACGATGAGCTAATTGATTTTTGCTTCCGCAGGATTTATTTATGGTTATAGATGCTTCCATATTATTTTGATGTTTTGATTTGTTTTGGTCCTAGATGGCATCTCTCTTAGATTCAATGCAACAGTTAAGAGTATTGTGTTGGAGCCATAGATGGTATGGTAGTTTGTGATTCTTTGTATGCATATTGTATGATAAATGGTGATATTTGTTTAGTTGTGTGCTTGATGCAGGTTATTTAAGTAGGTTGTAAATTTTGGTTTCAGTCTAATTATAGAAAAAAATTTGTCAAAATTTCTATAGATTTTATTAATATCAGTTTCGTTTATTTATTAACGAAAGGTCTTTAAAGGATAAGAATTCATTCCATCACAAGTATCATCAAGAAAACAATGTTTAGATCATTTAATAAAAATAAATTTTGTGGCATTTGGTTTGTTTTGGTTTGGTGATGTCGTTGTGTTGTCATTGGTCACTTATTCTTTATGATATTTGGGAGCAAGTCGTGATTATTTATTTATCTAAAATAGTAGTTCGGAAGGATCCTATTGAGGAATATTATTGTTATTGTATATTATTTTTGTTATGATCGGACCGTTAGATAGTTGCCAAGTTAAGCCTAAATTTTGAATTTGTTTTTGTTATTAACTTATATTTGAAAATTAATTTTTAAGGGTTGAAATTATTCATTATTATCATTAAGACGAACTTTGTTTCAGAGTCGTGACAGGGAATGATATCAGAAAAAGTCGTAAGGAGAGGTGTTTTGGATTAATTTTGAGGAGTTAATTAGTTAAAAATTTTATATGATAGAAATTGTCAATAGTAGATAACAGAAATTTTGGATGTGGAGGATAGGGCCCAAGCTGAGAGGATGATTACCTTGCGATAATGGGTCACATGAATGATATTATGGACTGCATGATTCAATAGTAAGATGAGGACTTAGCCATCATAAGGAGAATGGCCAACTAAGGGCATGGTAAGACTCCCTTTAGCCGTTTCAAGAGCGAGCACGTCCCAAAATTGTGATGGATTGTATTTTCTACCGAAAATCTGGTAGAGTTCCCGCTATAATATGGCCGTCAGATTACTCAAAAACCTGTACAATCTCCTATGCAATATATAATACATCCAAATTAATCCCATCATCCGACATCATACAATCATACACAAAACTTCACAAGATCTAATTGCAATATAATTCGTGGCTCCAACGTTGTGTACTTAAATACGGTATCGGTCAAAGAGAGATGCCACTAGGTACCTGTTATAACCCACAATAATAACTTGCAGAAGCATAACAAATCCAATCACAGCGGAACTAATACTATCTAATCATTAGTTATATATACAATATCTATTAAGATTCTGAAATGAATATAAATAAATACAATTCTCTATGACATAAATTTCACTGCACATAATAAGTCTTCGATATGATCTTCAAAATCCCAAGCCTAGTCTACTTTAGATCTTTATGATACCCCATCGAGTTTAAACAACCTGTACTAAATTGGAGATAAGGAGAAGTAAGAACAAACTTAAAAGCCCAACAAGTGTAGCATAATCAAGACGGTAAGTAATATAAAAAAATAAAGTAAAAGTATAAGCGAAATAAAGCAAAAGAGACATATGATCATATTGTTGGTGCGCAAATATAAAATATGATCGAATATGCTTTGAAATACCATTTACTTCTTTTGGGATATCTTTCATGCATAGGTATTCGTATTTACGAACTAGGATCAGTAGGTCATACTAGCCAACGATACAAGAAAACGAGAAAATGATCATAATACTCATCATGATCTAAGGCCATGAGCGCTTATTCTAGACCCAATAGGAGGGTCATCTACATATCATGCCTGTAAACAGGCCGATAATAATTCGCCTCATATCCCCCGGGTTACCAGGACAATCTTCGTCCTTCCACAATAGTATTCTAAGACGTGCCACGGATATCACCCGCTCCAAGAAGCGTCAGGATACGCGGCCAGGGTAATTCTTGAGTTTCTACCATAATGTAAATAGCAAGTTAGGGAATACTACCCTATAAATATAAATTTGTAGTCCTGGTTTTATAATTTCTTATTCTTTTGAGGGAAGGTCTACCATACTTCTTTTATATAGTTTTCACACCGGGAGAACGGATCATTCATATCACATATTGTGTCATTTCCCTCCGAATATTCATATGCTTTTCATCTTACTTTTGGATTTAAGTCCTTTCATGACTTAACTTATGTACAAATATCGCATGCATAGGGAAGGTGAAAATTCTTACTACTGTAAGCCCGATTTGACTTTAGGGCTTCCGAATAATGATTATCTTCATGATTACTTTGCAACAATATTTTTTGGAATTACACAATTAAACATATAAAAATATATATGCAACTTAATTAACAATTAAGCGATACATAATTTGTGCAAAACTTATCAGAGGGTTCGGGTGAACAGTACGCGTAAACAGTGCACAATTGGGCATATTGATTAATTCACAAAATTTTGGGCATCCAATGGGTAAACTAACAAATCCAAGGCATGGGTAAACGTAATCTCAAGCCAATTTATGCTATAATTTAGAAATATTTACTCAAATGAGGTTCAGGCACGGGTCTAGGGTTTCATGAACGAAAACCCACATAAATCCACCGAATCGGGTATCCAATCGATAAATTAACTTACATGGGATATCGGCAACGGTATTCTAGTCCTAATTCATGCAAAAGCCTCAAAAATTAGGGCTTAGAACTACCTGGACACAGAGTTATGGTTTTGTGAACGTAGGTTAGGGCTTGAGTACGAAAACCGGTCAACTTCTACAAATTTGGACACGGAATTCATATATATGCATGTTAGGGTCATGGGTATCACAAATATATGCATGGGGTCGGGTATGGGACAATAATACCATAAGGAGATTGAACAAAAATAAAAAAGAATAGAAGAGAATGATATGGATGTACTTTTCTCGACCCGATCTTCAATTTCTCCAACTAGTTCAAAGTCGAAATCGAATTCGAGAGCCTTCATTTTGCCCTTTCTCTCTCCTCTCCCTCCCTTTCTCTCTCTACCAGTGCGCTCCATTCTTTTCTTCCCTCTCCCTGCACCGCAACGGTTATAAAAAGCCCGAATACGGCTTTTATGCGGACCAGTGCTCGAGCATTGTCTGTGGCGCACAGTAGGTGCACCTGTATTGGAATTGGCGCTCGAGCGCCTGGCAGACGGCAACCTGCTGGGTGCGTAGCCCAGCAGCTCATCTGGCACCACCACCCTATTTTCAACTCCGAAATATATCTTTCCACATACCTTAAGCCTAATTGTGATCATACTAATTTAATACTCCGAGATTATCATACTTTAAAACCCGAATCACATTTACAAATTAATATATCGAGGTTATAATGCTGATTCCTAATTCCATCAATTCCGAGTCTTCGGCCCTTCGATTCTCTTCTTTTCGTGCCCTTAGATCTCGATTTACTTATATTAATTGAATTACTCGAATATACCATACTCCAAAAATCGGTACCTTATATTCTCCCTTACTTATAAAAATTTCATTCTCGAAATTTAACGAACCTTAAAACTTAACAATCGGGAAAAGGACTTTTTAGGTATTGCCTATCCACTTCCCAAGTCACTTTCTTGAAAAAACGATTATTCGTAGAGAACCTTAACCATTTGGAATAATCCAAATCCTCAACATCTAATACCTTATATCAAAAATTGAAATGGAAACCTTACCAAGAGACATTCTTAATCTCCCACAATGGATAACCCAATCATAACCTACTTCCTTAATTATCGGTACATGGATGACATCACGACAATCTACTCAAATTTGAAGGTAAGCCCAATTATTGACTACTTTTCTGACTTAACACCAAATCCCAAACGAACTAATAGGCTCTCACTTTGATACCTCCTATATCTCGAGAATGATCTTCCATTGGAACCTTAACCCAACTCCAAAATTTCTAAGCCAAGGGCCTACATGCTTCTACTGCGCTGCTCTGATAAACCATTTATCAAGATACTAAGAATCATTTTGCTATTCATAACTTATTGATTCATACCAAACACCTTGATTATATTGCAACTATAAACCTAAAGAAAATCCTAAGGATAGCGATACGATTGAGGTAAAGCCTATAATCCTTAGATTACAATCAACCTAGGCAATGCAATTGAAACAATCACCCAAAAACCTTGAACTCGAATAGTTTACAAACTTATCATCCCATCGGCATATCGGAAAGCCAACCAATCCTATCCCCACGTATCGTCCAAATCACGATGAATGAGCTATCCCACTCTACCAATTCCATAATACCTAAAAGGTACCCCAATCCTTGCCTCCCTTAAAATCCTTGAAACCGAAACAGTGAGGGCTTCTTATCTCCTAATTCAATGATCTTACTACGTAGGAGGTAATTCTCCCTCGTAAAACCAAAGACAGAGCACTCCGTTCGCTTAAATATTAGGAGCTACTCAAGATTCATCCTTGTGAGATCTCAATCCTGAAAACGTGATAATTATGGAATAATTACACAGATAAAAATCATGTTCGAATATGTGATGTATGTAATAAAATAGGAATTCCTGCATCCGTAGGTTTATAGTTCTTGTGACGACCCGACTTTTATTACCAACAAAAGCCGTCGTCAATTTCCAAAGTCCTTACAAATAGATAAAAGATATAAAGGTGAACATAAAAATTTTTTCTTTTCTTTTCTTCATTCAAAACCTGGGATACATTCTAAAGATTTATAATTTCACAAATCCTAAAGTATCACGGAAACATTCTAACAATCATAAGCAGCGGAATCAATATTACAAGTTTCTTTAAAACAAAATAAACAAAACTCCAAAATTCTGCTTGCCAGCCAGCTTTAAACATTCAGCTACACCATAGGATTCCACTCAACTTTGTTCTCCATAAGCTTGTCATCTGAAAAGTGGCAAGAATGAGCTTACAAAGCCCAGCAGGATACTCACATGCAGAAAACATAAGCATATATCAAAATATAATTTCATAGTATAGCATAAGAGAAATAATCATATCATTTCTTCTTCAGTTCTTGTTCTTTTCATCTTGTCTTCAGAAATCAAAATCATTCGGAATTCATAACATCTTTAGGGATCGGACGGGAGCGGACAACATCAAGGACGGGTTGTGTGCTACCCCACAACCTAAAGCCGTGTCCCCTCATTATGCTCCCCGGGGCGGGAGGTAATGCCTTTAACCCGGCATACGGGGCCATAGTCCATAGTTCTTATGCCACCGAAGGGTCCCCTCCCGTGGCCCAGGAGGCATCCTTGAGTGTCACTCCAATATCCTTCATCCATCTTTAACAGCAAGTTTAATGGAAACTCGGTTCTTGGTTCGTGTTCTTTATTGGCCAATCATCATAGATCAAAAGTCGGAAGAGTTCCACTTGCTGTCCATAGTTCATGCATTTTTCTTGTTCTTATAGTCCTTGTTCCTTTAACTTCAACATTTGAAGTCCATATATCTTTCAAAAATTCAAGGTTCAATATCCGAACTTCATAAGAAAAACCGGAGTCCAATCTTAAAACGGACGGAGCTCACTTTCATGTGCAAAAACCGGAGTTCGTTTTTCATTCAAGCCGGAGTTCCTCTTTTGACAGAAAGGCCGGAGTTCATTTCGTGTTAAGGACGGAGGTCTTTTTCACGTTAAAAGCCAGAGTTCATTTTTCTTTGCAGATGGAATTCTTTTCCAAAAGCCAGAGCCCAAAGCCGAAGTTCAGTTTTTCGTTAAAGACGGAGTTCATTTCTCTATCAGGACAGAGTACTTTTTAAAAAAGGGACGGACTGCTTCTTAAAATCGGGACGGTGTGCTTTAACATTGGAACGGAGTTCTTTTCACAACTGGACGGAATGCTTTTCTCTTTCAACACCCGAAGCTCTAAAATCCGGAGTTCAAAAGCCGGAGTTCATTTCAAAATACGAAGTCTTCAAATTCGGAGTGATCTTCTTTCAAAATCTGAGTTCTTTAAATCCGGAGTTCATTTCCTTTAAAATCTGAAGCTCTTAAAATCCGAACTTATTTCTTTCAAAATCTAAAGCTCTTAAATCCGGAGTTCTTTACCTTTCAAAATTTGAAGTCCTTAAATCTGGAGTTCATTTTCTTATAAAATCCGAAGCTCTATAAATCAGGAGTTCAAAAGCCGGAGTTCATTTCAAAATCCGAAGCTCTTGTATCATGAGTTGTTGTCAAAAGCCAAAGTAAAAGACGGAGTAAAAAGCTGGAGTTCCATTTTGTCAAGGCCAGAGTTCATTTCAAACTAGAAGACGGAGTGCCGCTAAAGACATAAAGGCCGGAGTTCCTTTTCTTCAAAACCGAAGTACTGTTTGGACGGAGTACATTGTTCACAGAATTAAATTCACAATGGACGGAGCCCTTTTCAAAACCGGAGTTCTTTTTAACCTTAAAAGCCGGATTTCTTTTCTTGAAAGACGGAGAGCTTTTCTCAAAAGCCGGAGCTCATTATAAACCGGAGTTTAGTTTCCTCAAAGGATACGTTAAAAGCCGGAGTTCAAGGATCCGAAGCACTTTTCACTGAAAGACGGAGTACTTTTTAAAACCAGAAGTCTTATAAATCCGGAGCTCTTTTTATTGACAGAAAGACGGAGTTCAAAGGCGAAGTTTGTTTTGCATTGAAAATCCGGAGTGCAAATCCCTTTCCAAAAACCGGAGTGAAATCCATTTAAAGCCGGAGTTATATTTCTTTAACACATGCCGGACTTCTTTTATTAACACATGCCGGAGTTCTTTTTATTAACACAAGCCAGAGTTCTTTTTATTAACAAAAACGGAACTACTTTTTCTTAAAAGACGGAGCCTATTTCCTCAAAGGCCGGAGCATACTAAAAACCGGAGCTCATTTTCTCATGAAGGACAGAGTTCATGTGAAAGCCGGAGCTCTTTTTTCCAATGAAGGACGGAGTTCTTTTTGACATAAAGGCGGACTTCTTTTAATAAGGCGGACTTCAAAAGCTGGAGTTCTTTTCTAAAAATCCGTAGTTCTTAAAAGCCGGAGGTCTTTATTCGTAAAGGCCGGAGCTACAAATGTCGGAGTTCTTGAAATCCGGAGTTCTTAAACCTGAAGTTCCTGTCCATTTAAAATTCGAAGCCCCAAAAGACGGAGCTCTTAAACACTCAAAATCCGGAGC
>JAODPA010006839.1:0-13825 GCA_025585075.1 Nepenthes mirabilis | reverse complement strand
TATTTAGTTAATTTTTATCACACCCAAATTATCCAAAATAATAATAAATAATTTCAATTAAATTGGATGAAAATTTAGAATATTACAATTTGGCTCACCCTTGCTGTTCTCCTTGCCTCCAGATGAGTACGAATTTATGCCCGATAGGATGAGATAGAGGATTAGAAATTGGCTAGGCATGAAGATCTTGGAAGATAGATTGTGTGACAGAATGGATTTTTTTTTTCCTCAAAAGCTTCCGTCAAGACAGGAACATGATTAACGGTAGTAAAATATAAGGCAAGACTTCTGTAGTAATTTCAATAGTCTCCTTTGTAACAGGATGAATAATCCAAAATTTAACTTGTATGATCATCCATTACAAGCATACAACTATAATCATTCACAATCCTTCCTACAACAAGCATACACAGGATCACATGTGCCATCCATGGCACAAATCCATAAAAATATTAGCTACACTAACAGTTCAATAACTATATGTCGTCTAGGACCTGTACAGTAATTCCACAGTTTAGAGCGGAAGTAAACTAATAACCTATAGAAGCATAGCTTTTCCTTTATAGTCATACATAGCAAATGATTTCATTTACAAAATCTATCTGTTCTAAAACATCAACAACCATAAAATCAGTATACAAAAATCACATTTCTAGCTAAGCCTTTACATCGACAGGCTCTTCCAAAATAGCTCTAATACTACGGTCCTCAAAAAGTCTTTAAACAACTCCTCTCGGTTTACTCTTTCTCATCAGGCAGTAACTCTACTGTCTCATCTGAAGGGAGGAAAAATAACAAAACAGTGAGCCGAGGCCCAATAAGGTGCATGCACATGAGCAATAAAACGATAATGCAGAACGGTCATATAACTATGCATAAACATAACGGTTAATCAGAATGCAGTCCAAGAAAATAGAAAAAAACATACCTTGACATTACTATACCTCAGAATCAGAAATCAGTAGTCGGTGTACAGTGTTCAGTAAACAGCAAACAGAAATAGATACACAGCAAACGGTAAACAATACTTCAAAATCGGTAATCGGTATGGTAAACGGTAAGAAGTACATATCATATCGGTAAACAGTATTTCATATTCGATAATCGGTACTTCATATTCAGTAATTGGTACTAAATATTCGGTAATCGGTACTGTAAGTTGACATATCAGTAAAACAGTAAACGGTACTTCATAACATATCGGTACAAACCCTGCCAGTATACCC
Organism: Nepenthes mirabilis; assembly: GCA_025585075.1. Taxonomy (NCBI): domain Eukaryota; kingdom Viridiplantae; phylum Streptophyta; class Magnoliopsida; order Caryophyllales; family Nepenthaceae; genus Nepenthes; species Nepenthes mirabilis. The sequence goes on along the minus strand of JAODPA010006839.1, from coordinate 12,599 downwards.
TACTAGTTGAGGGGGCGAATAATCAAGGATAGATTGTGTTCACTCCACACAATCTAAGGCCAGTAACTCTCATATGGGTATCCCATCTCACGGGATCGGTACGGTATGCCACCCGATGATAGGCCGGTAACGGTAATTCCTTCTGACCGTAACGCCCCGAGGGCAGGGCGGACCACAAATAACTCCATGGACAGAGTTATTCTCGATTACCACCGAAAAGTCCTAAGGCATGCCGGAGAACCTATCCGGACTGTAGTCAGTCCAGGGTCCTAAAATAACTGTAACGGAAACCATCTTTTTATAGAAAATCCCTTTTACAAAATTAGACTTTCATAATATACTTTCAGCTAACTTTAAGTATACATGGAAATTTCCTCGGTACGGGTCAGTACATATTTTCGAAAACAAATTATACTGAAAGTTACATTTCGATGTCAATTAACTTTCATATAATAGAAGTTACGGTTAAAATTCATCAAAACCTCTTCATTTTCGTACATAGGGCCTCGTCAAAACCTTCGGATCAAATCGGTCTCTTACGTGTACATATTTCATGAAATTAATGTCATAGATGTCATGCATATACATTAAATCATACAATTTACTCAAACTACACAACATTTTCGAGCTAGGGTTTCATCACATTCTTTTCAAGAGAAATTGAACACCATTTTCATGCTCATTCACGAAATCGAAGCCAAATCTTGCAATAAACATGGATAAAGACAAAATCTAACCGATTAATCGAAGGAAACATGCTTCATGTACTTTAAACATGCATTAACATCATTTTCGCAACATTTTTATCAACTTTAAAACAAGAGAATCGGTAAAAACGAAAAACAACGTCCGAGGTACACTTGCCTTGACGCGTGCTTTCACCTTTATAACTGACTCACGGACGGATTCGGACTCCCGGGCCTCGTTCTCCCCTTTTCTCTCTCTAGAATCGCCCGTCTCTCTCACACTAAAAACCCTAGGTTCGTGAGAAATGAGGGAAAAGAAGGCTGGGCGCGCTTTTATACACCGCGCCACCGCTCGAGCCGCAGGGCTTCGGGCGCTCGAGCGGCCAGCGGGCGGGGACAGTTCTAGAATTTTGGCTCGAGGGCCCAACAGGCACACGGCGAGCGGCGGTGCTACTGGATTTTGCGCTTGCTGCAGCTGCTCAGGCATGCAGCAGGCGCCGTTCGGCTGCTTGCTGAACTCGGGCATTTTCCCAACTTTTACTTTTAACTATCCCTTTTTCACTACATACTTAGCCTCTTAGTGATATTAATCATCTTAATTACATCTAGTTAACGCGCTCTCGGTTTCGAGTCCTCACACTCTCCCTCACTTAAAGAAATTTCGTCCTCGAAATTGAGTAAACTACATACCTCAAGGGAACAAGTGAGGATACTTGCTTCGGATCTCCTCTTTGCGCTCCCAAGTGGCCTCCTCTGGCGAGTGATTTCTCCAAAGCACTTTTACCAGGGAAATGGACTTCGTCCGCAACTTTTGATCCTTTCGGTCCAAAATTTCCAGTGGCTCCTCAATGTAGGACAAGTCCTTGTCAATAGACAAAGACCCGTAGTCAATCATATGCACCAGATCATGGACATATTTTCGCAACATCGATACATGAAATACATCGTGTACGCCCGTAAGATTCGGTGGTAATGCCAACCTGTAGGCTACCTCACCGACCCTTTCCAGAATCTCAAAAGGGCCAATGAACCGAGGCTTCAACTTTCTCTTTACTCCAAATCGAAATGTGTCCTTGGATGGCGAGACCTTTAGAAACACAAGATCTCCTGCCTCGAAACTCAACTCAATCCTTCGCTTGTCCGCATAACTCTTCTATCGGCTCTGAGCAACCCTTAGATTATCGTGAATCACCTTAATCTTTTCTGTTGTCTCCTTCACAATCTCTGGGCCCAAAATCCTTTTGTCTCCGGTCTCCTCCCAATGAATCGGGGACCTTTACTTTCTCCTATACAATGCCTCAAACGGTGCCATGCCAATACTAGCTTGGTAGCTGTTATTATAAGCGAATTCAGCTAACGCTAGGTAAGTATCCCATGTTCCTTTCATCTCCAAAACAGAGACCCTCAACATGTCCTCGAGAATCTGAATGGTACGCTCAAATTGGCCATCGGTCTGGGGTTGATATGCAGTACTAAACTTCAACTCTGTCCCCAACTCCTTATGCAAGCTCTCCCAAAACCTCGAGAAGAAATGGGAATCTCTATCAGACACAATGGAGGCAGGAACTCCATGAAGCCTCACAATCTCATTTACATACAACTGAGCCAATTTATCACGCGAATAGGTCGTCCTGATCGTCAAAAAGTGGGCTGATTTGGTCAGCCGATCAACTATAATCCACACAGCATCATGATTCCTATGAGTCCTTGACAAACCTAATACAAAGTCCATAGCAATGTCCTCCCATTTTTAGCTCGGGATTGGCATTGGTTGTAACAGACCAAAAGGCTTCTTCCTCTCAGCCTTCAGTTGTTGACACACTAGGCATTTCTCCACATGGGCCATGATATCTCTCTTCATGTTCTTCCAGTAAAATGTCTTTTTCAGATCCTGATACATTTTATTCGTTCCCAGGTGGATTGTATACCGAGATCGGTGAGCCTCCTTCAAAATCTTCTCCTTCAACCCTTTATCATCCGGTATACATAATCGATCTCAGAATCTCAACACACCATCAGCCCGGATGTTAAAATCAGCTCAAGATTCCTTACTCAAATCACTAACAATATCCATGAGGAATGGATTATTCACTTGCTTCTCTTTAATTTCACTAACTACCTCTGGTTGAATCTGAATATATGACAAGAGCATCCTATCACCTTTAGCATAGCGTTGGATGTCGTAGTGCTTCAAATAATCCAACATCTCCATCTGTTTAACCTGTAGGTGCGCCACATAACCTGATCGGTGACTTAGTGCATCTGCTACTATATTGGCTTTCCCCGGCTTGTACTGTATCTCGCAATCATAGTCCTTCAGGAAATCGAGCCATCTCCTTTACCTCATGTTGAATTCCTTTTGTGAAAATAAGTACTTCAAACTCATATGATCGGAATACACAAGGAACCTCTCGCCATATAGATAATGTCTCCAAATTTTCAATGCAAATACCACAGTAGCAAGTTCAAGATTATGGGTAGGATAATTTTTCTCATGCACCTTCAATTGTCTAGACCCATAAGCCACGACTTTACCGTGTTGCATCAGCACACACCCTAGCCCCGCCTTAGAAGCGTCGCAGTACACCTCAAAACTTCCTGAACCCTCTGGAATAATCAGCACCAGAGCGGTGGTCAAACGATCCTTTAACTTCTGGAAGCTCAGATCACACTCTTTTGTCCACACAAACTTAACCTCTTTCTTCAGCAACTGAGTCAGAGGCATAGCAATCTGAGAGAAATTCTCTACAAAGTACCTGTAATATCCTGCCATACCCAGAAAACTCCTAACCTCAGTCACCGAAATTGGTCTACTCCAACTCGTAACAGCCTCTATTTTCTTGGGATCCACAGAAATGCCACCATCAGAAATCACATGTCCCAAAAACATCACCTTCTCGAGCCAGAACTCACACTTACTCAGCTTGGCATATAATTTCTCATCGCGGAGCACCTGAAGTACCTTCCTCAAATGAATTTCGTGCTCCTCATGGTCCTTCGAATAAATCAAGATATCATCAATAAAAACCACCACAAATTTATCCAAGTACGGCCTGAAAACCCTATTCATCAAATCCATAAAAGCAGCTGGAGTATTTGTAAGGCCGAAAGGCATAACAAGAAATTCATAGTGGCCATATCGTGTCCGAAAAGCTGTTTTAGCCACATCCTCCGGCTTGATCCTCAGTTGGTAATAACCGAACCTCAAATCAATCTTTGAAAACACTCGAGATCCTTGCAACTGATCAAACAAATCATCAATGCGCGGTAGAGGGTATTTATTTTTTATCGTGATCTTATTCAACTCGCGATAGTCAACACACAACCGCAAAGACCTATCTTTCTTCCTTACGAACAACACCGGTGCACCCCAGGGAGATACACTCGGTCTGATAAAATTCTTGTCTAGCAGCTCCTGTAATTGCAATTTTAACTGCTTCAATTCAGCCGGAGCCATACAATAAGGGGGCTTAAAAACCGGACTAACACTAGGAACAACAACAATTTCAAACTCAATTTCCCGGTGTGGAGGCAATCTAGGTAATTCCTCTGGAAATACATCCTCAAAGTCACAAACAACCAGGATATTCTTAGCCGGCACACTATAACTTCCGGTAGTGCAGGCATATGCCAAATAAGCTCTACATCCATTTCTCATCAAGTGCTTAGCATGTAGAGTATAGATCAACATAGGCACCCCCTTTTTCTTAATGCCCTGAAAGAAAAAGGGCTCCATCCCAGGGATGTTAAAACAAACCCGTTTTAGGAAACAATCAATACTGGCATGGTATTTAGCCAGCCAGTCCATTCCTAGGATCACATTAAAATCACCCATGTCTAACAACACTAAATCCACTACCAAATGGTTCCCATTCACCTCAACCATACATTCTGGATACATCACATCAGTAATCATAGATGGATCGGTGGGAGTACACACAGATAATTTACAATCCAAGATACATGGGGCAGACACGATACAACATGTAAATTGCGGAGAAACAAAGGAGTGGGTAGGCCCCGAGTCAAATAATATGGATGCAGAAACTCCACAAATAGAAAGGGTACCTTCCACTACATTCGGAGAGGCCTCTAGATCTTAAACAGCCACCGCGAAGGCCCTTGCCGATACAGCAGGCTTCTTTCCTTCCATCCTCAGAGGCAGCGGGCAGTTCCTGAGAATGTGGCCCTGCTGCACACATCTGAAACACGCTCCCGACATTTTGTGGCATTCTTGTCCCGGATGTTTCCTTCCACAGAAGGTACAGTCTTCAGCCGACGCTCTAGTACTGGTTACTGACTGAGCCATAATACTCTTTCCTTTGTCAGCCGCCCTGGTCTTCTTAGATGGTCCAAAGACCCTGCAGCTAATCCGGTACTTACTTCTGCTCGGCTGGTAGTCCTTTTTGCGAAGAATCTCTCTGTCTCCGCCTCCTTTTCCTAAATCACTGCTCGGTCTAGGATCTCGGCATAAGTTTGAAGCTTTAGAACAGACAACAACTTTCTAATGTCATCCCGTAGCCATTGTAGGAACTTCTTTGCTTTCCTCTACTCGTCCTCTACATAAAATGATGCAAAACGGGACAGCTCAGTGAACTTGGGATCGTATTCTTTGACGGTCATGCTCCCTTATCTCAGTCTCATAAACTCTTGCTCCTTCTGATCTCGGAGACTGGATGGGAAATACTTCTCCAAAAATGCATCTTCAAACATGTCCCATGTAATGGCTTCATTGGGCTCTCCCATTGCCCTTTTCTGCTTGTCCCACCAACTATCAACTTCACCTTCCAGCTTGTACGCCGCAAAGGTGACTTTTTCCCTATCGGTACAGCCAAGCACAGCAAATATCTTCTTCATTCTTTTCAACCACACGTCTGCTTCAGCTGGATCCGACTTTTCTAGGAAGCCCGGTACATGTTCAGTTGTGAATCTATCATATGTTGTAGGACCAGGAAGTACCGGAGTTGGCCCGGGTACAAGATTTGGGGCCATGTGCTTTTGCTGCTACAGATTCTACTACGTTGGTCATCCTTTCCAATAGATCAATGTAAGCGGCCTCTCTATCATAAGGCGTGCTAATGCCACCACGGCCATTCCTTCCACCTCTTCTACTTGTCATCCTATAATCAAGGCAAACACAAGACTATAATGACAAGGATTCAATGAAATAAGAAGAAAATATTCAACAACTTTAAAGAATTTCTACCCAATCTCTTATTCCTAACTATCGTAACTTCCTCTACTTATTCATACAGAAATTCTATTCAAAGATTAAATCCTATGCTTCTGCTTTTCGATCGATCAATTCCTAAAGCATCTCAATTCTCTGATACCAAATGTAACGGAATAGATTTTTTTTTTTCCTCAAAAGCTTCCGTCAAGACAGGAACATGATTAATGGTACTAAAATATAAGGCAAGACTTCCACAGAAATTTCGACAGAGTCTCCTTTGTAACAGGATAAATAATCCAAAATACCACCTGTATGATCATCCATTACAATCATACAACTATAATCATTCACAATCCTTCCTACAACAAGCATACACAGGATCACATGTGCCATCCATGACACAAATCTATAAAAATATTAGCTACACTAACAATTCAATAACGAGATACCGTCTAGGACCTGTACAGTAATTCCAGAGTTTAGAACGAAAGTAAACTAATAACCTGCAGAAGCATAAATTTTTATTTACAGTCATACATAGCAAATGATTTCATTTACAAAATCCACATATTCCAAAACATCAATAACCATAAGATCAGTATACAAAAATTACATTTCTAGTTAAGCCTTTACATCGATAGGCTCTTCCAAAATAGCTCCAATGCTACGGTCCTCAAAAAGTCTTCAAACAACTCCTCTCGATTTACTCTTTCTCATCAGGCAATAACTCTACTGTCTCATCTGAAAGGAAGAAAAATAACAAAACAGTGAGTCGAGGCCCAGCAAGGTACATGCACATGAGCAGTAAAATGATAATGCAGAACGGTCATATAACTATACATAAACAGAACGGTTAATCAGAATACAGTCCAAGAAAATAGAGAAAAACATACCTTGACAGCATTAAACCTCAGAATCAGAAATCAGTAGTCGGTGTACAGTGTTCAGTAAACAGAAAACAGAAATAGATACTCGACAAACGGTAAACAATACTTCAAAATCGGTAATCGGTACGGTAAATGGTAAATAGTACATATCATATCGGTAAACAGTATTTCATATTCGATAATCGGTACTTTATATTCAAAAATCGGTACTGTAAGTTGACATATCAGTAAAACAGGAAACAGTACTTTATAACATATCGATACAAAACCTGCCAGTATACCCTACTAGTTGAGGGGGCGAATAATCGATGATAGATTGTTTTCACTCCACACAATCCAAGACCTATAACTGTCATATGGGTATCCCATCTCACGGGATCGGTACGGTATACCACCCAAAGGTAGGCCGGTAACGGTAATTTCTCCTGACCGTAACGCCCCAAGGGCAGGGCGGACCACAAATAACTCCATGGACAGAATTATTCTCAATTACCACAGAAAGTCCTAAAGCATGCCGGAGAACCTATCCTGACTGTAGTCAGTCCAGGGTCCTAAAATAACTGTAACGGAAACCATCTCTTTATAGAAAACCCCTTTTATAAAATCAGACTTTCACAATATACTTTCAGCTAACTTTAAGTATACATGAAAATTTTTTGGTACGGGTCGGTATATATTTTTGGAAACAAATTATACTGGAAGCTACATTTCGATGTCAATTAACTTTCATATAACAGAAGTTACGGTTGAAACTCATCAAAACCTCTTCATTTTCGTACATAGGGCCTCGCCAAAACCTTCGGACTCAAATCGGTCTCTTACGTGTACATATTTTATGAAATTAATGTCATAGATGCCATGCATATACATTAAATCATGCAATTTACTCAAACTATACAACATTTTCGAGCTAGAGTTTCATCACATACTTTTCAAGAGAAATTGAACACCATTTTCATGCTCATTCACGAAATCAAAGCCAAATCCTGCAATAAATATAGATAAAGACAAAATCTAACCGATTAATCGAAGGAAACATGCTTCATGTACTTTAAACATGCATTAACATCATTTTTGCAATATTTTCATCAACTTTAAAACAAGAGAATCGGTAAAAATGAAAAACAACGTCTGAGGTACACTTACCTTGACGCGTGCTTTCACCTTTATAACTGACTCACGGACGGATTCGGACTCCCGGGCCTCGTACTCCCCTTTTCTCTCTCTAGAATCGTGCCCTCTCTCTCTCACTAAAAACCCTAGGTTCGTGAGAAATGAGGGAAAAGAAGGCTGGGCGTGCTTTTAAAAACCGCGCCACCGCTCGAGCGCGGCTTGAGCGACCAGCAGGCGGCAGTGCTTCGGGTCATTCCTGCTCGAGCGGAGCTCGAGCGGCCAGCGGGCGGGGACGGTTCTGGAATTTTGGCTCGAGCACGGCTCGAGCGACCATCGGGAGGGGGCGGTTCTTGAATTTCGGCTCGAGCGCCCAGTAGGCGCACGGCGAGCGGCGGTGCTACTGGATTTTGCGCTCGCTGCAGCCGTTCGGGCATGCAGCAGCCGTCATTCGATTGCTTGCTAAACTCGGGCATTTTCCCAACTTTTACTTTTAACTATCCCTTTTTTACTACAACTTAGCCTCTTAGTGATATTAATCATCTTAATTACATCTAGTTAACGCGCTCTCGGTTTCAGGTCCTCACAGCTTGAGGACTTAGTTATGCGATTTTTGTATCCTCATGTTGTACTTTTGTGTATTTTGTGAAGGATTTGTATATTAATGTAGTTGTATATAGATGATAATGATGATATTGTATAGGTAGTGTAGCTTCTACTATATTTGATGGATGTAGATGCTTTCACAGGTTTTTATGATTTATTTAGATACCTGTCGAATCATAATTTGAATTATGATGTCTGTAAGAGCTCAGATTCTAAATCATAGAAAGTCTCGGTCATTAAGTCAATATAATCAATGAGTAAAAGAAAGTTTATTCGGTCAACGCCAGTTGACCGGAAATGTGAAGGGTACTTATCCGGTCAACGTCAATTGGCCGGAAGTAATGAATGGAGCAATTATAAGACTAGAAGGCAAGACAGGGTAGTTAAGTTGACCAAAATTGTGTGATTGTTGACCAGAGAATATAATAAGAAAGTAATCGGGTCAACGTCTGTTAACCGAAAAACATGAGGGAGAATTAAACCGGTCAACGCCAATTGACTGGAAAGGAATGAAGGAGGCCGGAGTAAGAAGATAACCGGCCGTAGTGGTGGGAGGGATTGATGATAGCCTGATTTGATTATTGACGGGGAATATAAGTATTGACCGGATTCAGAGATATTGACCAGAGTGTAATACTGACGACCGGAATAAATGGATAATAAGGCTTCTAGAAAATATTTACGAAAGTAAATTGAAGAAGAAAGAGGGTAAAATGAAATATTAACTGATTTTAGCTAAGGCTGGAGTGGCCAGTAATGAGTAGGTGAACTACTCTTACCTACTTCCACCTACTCTGGAAATCTTTGGAATTCTCGGGAAGAGACGATATGAATAAAATATCATAGTAGGTGACCTACCCTACCTTCTCTCAACCACCCCATCGCCTATAAATATTTGGATGTAGGGATTTGGGAGCGAGTTTAAAAGTAAGGAGTCAGAGATGAAAGAAAGGAAGGGAGGAATTCCATGCTAGACATGAGTAAGAAGTCGATGGGAAATTTCAGGCAAGAGTACTCACCTTTTTTATGATCATAAGTTTAATGCAAGCATATGCATGTTTGCGACGTAAGTATGTCTGATTTTTTATGAAGTCATGTTACGGTATGTATGATATTTGTTCTGATCATTTGATTTAAGGGGGAATCTTTATTAACCGCATGTTTAAAAGAAGCCATGTTATTTATGATGTTTATTTTCTTTATGCATGAAGTATAGTTATTTGTCGATCTGCATGAACTTCAATAATTGCATGTTAAAAAAAAAGAGACTTCCGACTTTTGAGGAAAGGAACTCCGGTTTTAAGAAAAAATCCTCTGACTTTTGATAAAAGACCTCAGACCTTTGAGAAAAGACCTTCGGCTTTTGATATATGACCTTTGGCTTTTGATAAACGACCTCCGGCTTTGTTAAAAGAAAAGTATTCGGCAAGTGTGCCGTAAAAATTGAAATCGGCCCTCAAGTGTGCTTTGAAACTGGAAAATTATTCATGAAAGTTGAACCGGCCTTAGAGCATTTTGAAATCGAAAAATTGTTCATAAAAGTTGAACCGGCCTTAGAGCATTTTGAAACCGGAAAATTGTTCATGAAAGTTGAACCGGACTTGGAGCATTTTGAAACCCGAAAATTGTTCATGAAAATTGAACAGGCCTTAGAGCATTTTGAAACCGGAAAATTGTTCAAGAAAGTTGAACCGGCCTTGGAGCATTTTGAAACCGAAAAATTGTTCATAAAAGTGGAACCGGCCTTAGAGTATTTTGAAACCGGAAAATTGTTCATAAAAGTTGAACCGGCCTTAGAGCATTTTGAAATCGAAAAATTGTTCATAAAAGTTGAACCAACCTTGGAGCATTTTGAAACCGAAAAATTGTTCACGAAAGTTGAATCGGCGTTAGAGCATTTTGAAACCGGAAAATTGTTCATAAAATTTGAACCGGCCTTAGAGCATTTTAAAACCAAAAAATTGTTCATGAAAGTTGAACCGGCCTTAGAACATTTTGAAATCGAAAAATTATTCATGAAAGTTGAACCGACCTTGGAGCATTTTGAAATAGAAAAATTGTTCATGAAATTTGAACCGGTCTTAGAGCATGTTTTGAAATCAAAAATTGTCCCACGAATTTAAAACCGGCTTGTAAAATGACGTATAAGATCTTTGATATTTTGATAAAAGACCTTCGGTTTAAGATGTTAAAGGAAAGACTATAAGACTTCAATTGTTTGAAGTTAAGAACAAAGGTTATAAGAACAAGGAAAATTGTATATAATTAAAAAAGCAAATGGAACTCTACGACTTCCGACTTTTGAACTATGATGAATGGCCAATGAAAGACATAAACTAAGAATCGAATTTCCATTAAGCTTACTGTTAAAGATGGATGAAGGATATTGGTGTGACACTCGAGGACTGCCCCTGGGCCACGGGGAAATTTTTGGTGGCACAAGGCTTCTGAACTACAGCCCCGTATGCCGGGTAAAAGGCATTACCTCCCGCCTCAGGGAGTATAATGAGAGGATACGGTTCTAGGTTGTGGGGTAGCACACAACCCTTCCTCGATGTTGTCCGCTCCCGTCCGGTCCCTAAAGATGATAAGAATTTCGAACGGTTTTATGAATTTTCAGAAGACAAAATAATAAGAATCAAAACAAGGAAATTTTGAACTTAAGTAGAAACTATATGGTGATTTTTATATGCTGAGTTTATATTATGAACCCTTACATTGATCCGATTATATGTATGTTAATGTTTTCTGCATGTGGGTACCTTGCTGGGCTTTGTAGCTCACTCTTGCCATTTTTCAGATGATGAGAAGCTTATGGATGACGAAATTGAGTAGAGTCATAGGAAGTAACTAGACAGCACAGCTGGCCGGAGCTAATTAGTGAAGAATTTGTAACGACACGACTTTTAATACCATCAAAAGCCGCGTCAATTCTAATTCATATAATTTATAATAAGATAAATATGTGAGCATAAAAATTTTCTTTTCATCTTTCGAACCTGAGATGCATATTAGAGAATTATAATTTCATAAATCCCAAAGTATCACGGAAACATTCTAACATTCATAAGCAGCGGAATCAATATTACAAGTTTCCTCAAAACAAAATAAACAAAACTCCAAAAATCTGCTCCAACCAGCTTAAACATTCAGCTACACCATAGGATTCTACTTATCTTCATCCTCCATAAGCTTGTCATCTGAAAAGTTGCAAGAATGAGCTTACAAAGCCCCGCAGGATACTCACATGCAGAAAACATAAGCATACATCAAAATATAATTTCATAGTATAGCATAAGAAAAATAATCATATCGTTTCTTCTTCAATTCTTTTTCTTTTCATCTTGCCTTCAGAAATTTCATCAAAATCATTCGGAATTCATATTATCTTTAGGGACCGAACGGGAGCGGACAACATCAAGGACGGGTTGTGTGCTACCCCACAACCTAAAGCCGTATCTGTCACGACCCAGGACCACAACATAGCAGGTCAAAAATAAAATCAATAATAAGATTTTCATCAACAACAATAACCCATCCCGGATGTGACAATCAAACATATGCAGGACCCAATATAAATAAAACTCGCAAAAGATCTCATCGGATATGAATCCAGACAAATAATACATAACCTGCTAACCACGATCGCAAGGGAGGTATCCAATCTACAACAACTCATCCACATAATGCAATAACTCCAATATTTCTCATACAATGAACAAGGCACCATCCGGCCATAAATAATAACCATAACATATCCTCGAGATCAGACATATACCAAATGTAACATCTCCACTCGCCAGAAGGAATATCCGAGCCCGATCACGTCCGAGCTCCTGCAAGCGTATCCATGCCACTAGTCTGAAGGGATAAAACATAAAAACGTGAGCCTAAAGCTCAGCAAGTATCAATAATCGTATAAAACGGTACATATAAATTAGAAGCAGGGATATCGCAAAGCAATCACGTAAAACAAAACACTATGTCCGTGAAATCCCTAAAAATTCGAGGAGATGTCTCGTACTAAATTGTCGTCCGCATTAACTCGTCCCTCCGGGACAAAATCATATAAAACAAGATCCGGTAAAATCTCGTAGACAATATCATATCGTATGATCCGAGGTCACATAAGCCGTA
>JAODPA010006817.1:0-13825 GCA_025585075.1 Nepenthes mirabilis | reverse complement strand
AATATATTTTTATAGTTTTTTGATATTATTTTCATTTAATTTATTTTCAATGCCTCATCAAAAATTAAGAATTTAATGCCTCCATATGATCGTATCCTCATCCAGTCTATCTTCTTCGTCGCCACGAGTGACTTGCGCTCTTTCTCGATGAATTCTCTCCACTTTTCCTTCTTCCGCGTTTTCTCTTCTCTCTGAAAATTTCTTCCAACTGGTGCTAATATCTTTTGCGTTCTTCCAGGGCGCTATATCTCTCCCTCGCTCTGCTTCTTCACTCTGGTTTATTTTTATTTCATTGCTTGGCGGTAAAACGTTGTTCATAGTCTCTAAACGAAAATTTCCCATCACATGAACTCTAATTGTCCATTCTTAGAATTCTTATTTATTCGTTGTTCATAAAAAATGATATGAGGTAAGTTCAAGCAGGGTAAGCGGGGAAAACTGAATAATGGAGTCCCACAACCAACATCGCCATCTATCGCAGGAGCAAATGCCCTTCCATCTCTTCACTGACCAAACAGCGCCACCAGAATTCCGGACAATACTGCCGGACTACCTACGAGAACAACAGGCGGAGGCGGCGCAGAAGGAAGACTGGCCCCGTCGCCACCACCTAGGAACCGGGCCGAATTGGCTGAGCAATACTATCCTTCGGCCGCAGACCGCAACCTACGGCACTGTAAACGTCCAAAATAACCAGAACAGTAACAACATCACCGCCAGCAACAATTTCTTGAACCTTTACTCAAAGTTTGACTCCTCGGCGGCCTCTCAGCAGACGTCGAAACAGTGGCTCTCGAGGACGACTATCGACGATTCTGTCCTCCCACCGTACGAGTCGCTGGGATTGAGCTCTAAAAATAATGATAGCAATGAAATTAACTATATTAACAACAAGGATAATGGCAATAATTGTGGAAGTAAAGATGAGTTGACCGAGGACGAACTTGATGTTGGCGTCGATGGTGGTGGAGGCGACGGAATGAGCGTGGTGAATTGGCAGAATACAAAGCGTAAGGCAGAGATATTGGCGCACCCGCTCTTCGGGCAACTGCTGTCGACGCACGTTGCGTGCCTGAGAATCGCGACGCCGGTGGATCAGCTGCCGAGGATCCACGCGCAGCTGGCGCATTCGCAGCATGTGGTGGCCAAGTACTCGAAGTTCGGGAACGTGCAGACGATGGTTGGGGATGATGAGGAGCTCGATCAATTCATGGTCAGAAAGAGTTGATTTCTTCACTTTCAAAATTTTGCTTCACTTCATTTTTGATCTCTTTTGATAGATCATTATTATCCGCTTCCGAGTTTCATTTTCCCTGCTTTTCTTTCGATTTTATCGTGTTTTTGCCTTCTCATTTTAAGATTAAAGGTGTTTTGGGGATTAATTATATTTGGTTGTTTGTGTTTTTGCTACGTTGGTCTTCTTCCTGTGCATGTCTCACTGATTGATTGTTGTTGGCTTGAATCTTCTTGTTCATTTATGACCTCATGATTAAATGGTAGGTTGCTGAAGATTTCTGTCAGGACAAAGGAAGGGGCTTTAAAATTCATTGATTCTGGTTGCTTTTAGGGCTAACAGCTTGCTGACGATGAGAAGGGGGGCGCTGCAACGCGGCTCCGTATGGCACGTCTACAACCCTACGTTATAGCCATTGTACGGAGATCTAACGCCCATCCTTTTTCTATTATTAAAAAATCAAAAGGAAATGTTTCTCTTTTAATAAAAAGGATTAACGAGGGGCTTTAGATCTCATTTGATTGCTGTAACGTGGCATCGTATGAGCGCTGTACAGGGCACACATCGCAGTGCCCCTCCACCGCTGAGGATAGTATGTTGGTGTTTGAGTGGTTTTTAATGGGGCAAAAATGTTCTAAATATCTGTAAATTGCTGTTACCACTCCTTGTTCAAGCAATTCAGGCAAAATTCTTTGTTTTTCTGTGCTGAAATTGAAGATATCATTTGGGTTCACTGAGGGCTGTTTTTTCTCTGTGAATGGTGAACATTTTCAGAAGCTGAATTATTGATGCAAAGTTTGTCGGTTTTGAGCCTTTTGTTGTCTTGTGGAGTTCTGCATGCTAACTGTTACGCTGCAATATCGTTTAGTATAATTTTGGGAATCTATGTAGCAATTATGTGGACAAAAACTATCAATTGTGTGCAGTTGTCCTGGCCAGTAAAATTGATTTGTCGGTAAGCTGAGATGACAAGGTACTATGACGTGTTTGTTTGACCCGAGAAAGATAGAGAACTGTTAATATTCAATGCTATTACCCATCATGATGCTGACTCAATGGAAAACTCGGCGTTTCACAGTTCTTCCTGGCAAATCAAATACGTTACATCTCCGTCTCGAACCTTCTCAAGCCTTAACGTAGCAGCCATCTTACCTTTACAATAAAAAAGGGGATCTTTAGACCCAGACACTCACATTTTACAAAATTGTGTTCTTTCTTCATATCTATGTAACTGACATTGACTACCCTTAATTAAGTCAAGAAAAAGATGTGCTCAGTCAGACCCACTGAAATGAACCTAATGCACCTTGGCTAATCTCGGACAGCCTGCTCTTCTTCTCGGGTACTCTAATGTTCGCTAAATGGTCAATGCAATTGCTGGCTTGTTTGAGTGTGTGATGTGGTTTATAGGAGTAAATGCATGCAAGAGGGGAAAATGGGAGCAGCTCATACTTTAAAGTGCAAACTAAAGAATGAAAACTTGCACATAAGACCAAATTGAGAAAACTCTTTGCTCTCGATTGTTGAGATTCTCAGAAAATAAAAACATGCACACAATCACGGCAGCGGAAATGAATTATCAAATCCCTCATCAATTGTCAGTCATCAAATACTTCAAAAGTATGAGAAACAAAATCACGCAGCCAAGCACACTCAATTTATACGACAATATTTAATATAGAAAATCTTTTTTCAATTAAGAGATTAAGCACAGAATAAATTAAAAAAAAAATCAACTATAAAAATATTTGGTTATAAATATAACCTCATCCAAAATCCTTTCACTACAACTCGAGTAAATGACCAGTTGAAAATAACTACAACATATCTAACAACCTATTAGAGAAGAACACCGAGAAAAACCAAGTAACCAAATAATAATACATTCTATAAACAAAACTAAAGTAACGTGTCCAATCTTGACAAAAAATAAAACTCGAAACGAATGTCAATCGGGTACCAAACCTATTTATTTTTTTTCTCTTTTCTCTCTTCTCTCTCTTTGTGTTAAAATGATCTTGGATCATTGCCTAAAATTGCATAGAGCCTTTTATAACAATATCGGCTCACATGCACCCATTAGGTATGCATCATGTGCAAAAAAGCAATACATGTCGTGCACAAGCGCCTCTTGGTTGAGCACAATCGGCACCTATTCTCTTAATATGCACATGTGCGCCTTTTGGGTGTGCACAATTACCGCCCATATTGTCTACTGGAGACTATTTTTGTTCGAACGAATCTTACGCAAATCTCACGTGAACTCTAGTGAACATCACCGTTTAAGCACACCTTGTGTGAACATTGCATAAGCATGCCTGGCAGTTCCGAAATTGAAACACAACATTTCTCACGGGTGCGGGACTCACAAATGAGTAACTCAAAAACCCAACATTAACAACACCCAGATATAAATTGGGAAAAAAGGATTTGTAGTCCTTGACCTTAAACTCACCATTTTCATCTACTAAGGGATTTTGCACCGACCGAAATATCATCTCTCATATTGGTTTTGCTGTTTTACTTGCTTCTTGAAAAGATTTATTGTCTGAATCAGAGCTGTGAAAGTGAGTTTGACATGAATTGGAGAATAATTGGAAGTTCATGGGCTGCTTTAGGCCCTCAAAAGTGTTTAGGTTATCACCAAATGTCCGTGTTCTTTTATATATGTGATCTACCAGAAAGAACATGAAATTTGCTGTGTTTTTTTTTTCTTCTTTCACTCTGTTGAACGTCTTTTCTTTGTTATAGATTTTGTGATTTCCAATTTGCTAATAATTAATGATGCAGTTAATCATCTTTTGATTCAGTCTGTAGTTACTTTATCTTCTTATCAACTATGACGTCCAATTTTAAGAATTTCTTGACAGATGACAATCGTAGAGCATTTATGAAGAAGTGGTCTACATTGATGTTATCTCATCTTTGTCCTTTATTGTTATTGCAGACACATTATGTTCTGCTGCTATGCTCATTTCGAGAAAAACTACAACAGCACATTCGAGTTAATGCAATTGAGGCAATTATGGCCTGCTGGGAAATTGAGCAATCTTTTCAAAGCTTGACGGGTGATATATTATTTTGCTTTTCGCTGTATATATCACAGGCATCTTATCACGTATTTTCTACAGTTAGCATGAATAACTCAAGTGAGCCTTCGCTCAACAGTAAGGATGTTTCATTTTGACAAGGATTTCAAGGGCTTGAACTATGAAAACACTCTTTGTAATACAGAAGCAAAGTTGAGTACCTTAAAAGCCCTTTCAAAGCCTGCATCAGAAAAACCTCATGTACTGAGCAACCTTTTATCATGAAAGGTTCTACTGTCAACATAATTTCCAAAACAGTCTTGTTTTCTTCCACAAAATGCTCTGTATCTTCTGCTTACTGCTCTATATGAAATTTGGTGGAAATGAGGGAAAAGTGAAAGGAAGATTTTTCGAAATTTGGCATTCATTGGTATGAGATTTCATTTTTTTTACAGTTCTTTATGCTGAATCCATATATGGCCATAAATTGGTGTATTGGAGAGTTCTTAGCCTTCTACGGTGAATATGTATAACGGATTCAGTAGGGCGCATCTGCATGAGGTGATACTTTAATCCTTTATTCACATTATATTAAAGCTGTTATTATCACTCTGCATGCAGGAGTGTCTGCTGGAGAAGGCACCGGTGAATCCATATCTGATGATGATGATTATCCAGAAGATAATAGCGATACCAACTTGTTTGATGGTTTGGATGGTCCCCACAGCATGGGATTCGGACCTCCCATACCAATAGAGAGTGAGAGATCATTAATAGAGCATGTCAGGCAAGAGCTAATGCATGAACTGAAGCAGGTACGAACAATGCATAAATAATTATGGAATTATTTTTTCCACATCCCTATTGGCTGTTTTCTAAGCTTTTGATGTTTCTTCCTCAAAGGGCTACAAGGAGAAAATTCTGGATGTAAGGGAGGAGATTTTACGTAAGAGAAGAGCTGGGAGACTCCCTGGTGACACCACCTCTGTCTTAAAAGCATGGTGGCGGTCACATTCTAAATGGCCTTACCCAACGGTAAGTTTTGTATATCAAATGTGACAGATGGAATGTTACGGGTTTTATTAGCTACATATATTATAGGAATTATATATTATCCAATTAGTTAAATATTTTGTTAAATGTCTGTTATTAGTTAAATACGTTACATAATTAGGCTGTTATTTAGTTACACAATTAGGGCTTGTATGTAGTTAGTTACTCTATTTGGTTGGTTTCTAGCTGAATTAGTTGGTTGATTACTATATGTAACCGGATTGCTACAGTGGAATGGGGAGAGATAGTTTGCCTCCTCGCGTCCTCTTTCCCTTCCCTGCTTTATCTCTCTCTCTCGATTTTTCCCTCTGTTTCCCTCTTTCCCTGTATCTTCCTCACTCTCTTTCCCTTTTCTCTTTGCAGAATTCCCCTCCCCTTCCTCTTCTTCTCCATCTGATTTATCCTCCCTCCTCCTCTGATCTCGTCTGTTTCTTCGTCCATCGCAAATCATCATAGTGGTGCATGCATCATCGGTGCTTTCATTGAGACAAGGCAGAGGAAATGGCTTTGACAACTGAAGAACAAGCGCTCGATGCACTCGAAGCTTCCATCGACTTGCTTGCAAACGCGATGAAGGACTTCTGAAGGGCTACAAACAGAATCCTTACAAACACTTCCTCCATGGCTTCCACCATGGCACAAATCTAGTATTCCATGGCTGAAATCCGTCAATTGCTCACGAGAATCAAGCGACAATTTATTTCGTGGCCACCAACCCCTTCACCATGAGTGGTTTCTCCATCCATTGGTGTCCTTCCTCCGCCGTTGATTCCTACCACTGTTTCGTTCAGGGCACCATTTCAGAATCCCCTCCCTGAAACCCCTCAAGCCCAAAACCGAATCGACCGCCCAACCATACCCCTGCTCACGTTGCCACCAAACACCCAAATCTCGCCACCCATGTTATCGGGAGCCATCGGCATGGTAAAACTGGTGGCAGTCAAAGTGGATGCAAGCCGAGCGAGTCCTCCACCGCTGCCCAAATCCAAGAAGGAAAGTGGAGGTGTTGAACTGGCTGAGAAAATAAAGGGGGCTGTGACGTCATCGAGCCTTGATAGTACTGGTGGATTTGAAGTTGTGCCAAAGCCTAATATCTCTAATATTTCCCATCAGACCTTGCCGTCCACAACTTCCTCTATTCTTCCAACTTCATCACAGTTCATGACTTCAATCTCTAATATTTCACCCCAACTTGCTCAAACCCCACCAGTTATACTTCAAGCCCGATCCGATGCCCAAATCACCTCCCATCTTCGTTTGCCCAATCTCGAAATTCTGTTGTTCTCTGCCAGTAATCTTCTTCTCATTGGTGTGCAGTTAGTGACACCACGGGATGCAGGATTGATGGATTTGAATGATACTGTTGTTGATGTCGAAGGTGAGGAACCGCACACATGCATTATTGCATCTATTAGCAATGACAATCCTACTCGTGTTTCAGTCGTGGGTGATGAGAGGCTTGTGTTTCAAGATGGTGATCTAGTTGTGTCATCTGAAGTTATAGGAATGACTAAATTGCATGATGGGAACCCACGGAAGCTCAAGAATGCCAGCCCCTACTCTTTTACTCTTAATGAGGATACTATAGATTATGGAACAATTGAGAGAGGTGGTATTGCCACTTCCGTGTAGCAGCCTAAGGTGTTGAAATTTAACCCATTGCAAGAAGCGTTTAAGGATCCTGATGACAGAAGGTTTGAAGAGATTGATCACAATGTCCTTGGATACTTCACCTTTGGTGCAGGGATTGTTTTGAATTCCGTGACTGCCATGTTTGGTGATATTATTGGACAAGATGTTGTTAAGGCCTGCATTGGTAAGTTCTATCCACTCTTTAAGTTTTCCTATTTCGATTCTGCGGAGTCTCTTTCCTCTCAACACTTGGACCCGAATGATTTCCGGTCCTTCAACAGATGTTATGATTCCCCGACTTCTATTTTTGGATCCAAGCTGCAGAAAAAAATTGCGAATGCAAGAGTATTCGTTGTAAGTTCTGGTGCTCGGGGATATGACTTTCTGAAGTATTTAGCCTTAATGGGGGTGTCTTGCGGTGACAAAGGCAAGTTAACAATTCCAGCTGATGATATCATCAAGGAAAGTAATCGTAGCAGGCATCTTCATTTTCGTGATTGGAACATTGGACAGGCAAAATCAATAGAGGCCGCTGTAGCTGCCGTGTCGATAAACCCTCGGCTTCCTATTGAAGCTTATCAAAATCGTGCAAGCCCTGGGACAGAGAATGTATTTGATGACACCTTTCAGGAGGATTTAGATGTTGTGGTCAATTCCTTGGGTAATGTTAATGCCAGGTTCTATAGCGATCACAGATGTTTATACTTCCAACAGCCTTCTACCAAGAGTTTCGGCAGACTTGTTGCGGGAGAAATAGAAGCAAGGCTAGGTAACTGGTCTTGCAATCCCGTGGGGATATCTGAACACCAAATCACTGCCAGACAAGAGTGGACATCAGCCCCTGTGCAGCTCCAAACTCTTGAATGCATCTTTTGTCACGACATTGGAACTCCAAGCAAACAGATGGCTCAATCTCAGGCTTCAACAATTCCAAATGCAGATGCCTCACAGCCTTCTTCATTATGAGGAGCAATGCTGATGGGTTGTCCTTCTCCATACAATGGATATGAGTATCAGCCTCCACACCTAATGGTGGTGCTAGTGGAGGGTAGACGCCAGACGACAATCGAGTCGTGCCCCGTCGATTATGTGGACTGTATGCCATGCGATGACCCTGTCAGGAACAGTAAGCTTAGTAGGGATATGCATTATTACAAGGAAAAGCATAGCCCATTGCTGGAGGAAACGCAACCTTGCTTGATACCATCGCCTGAGGACTATAAGATTTCAGTAAAGTGGCCAGAGAGCCAGCATAAGATCTGGCACCATAACATGCCTTACAAAGTCCATCAGGGATGGATGAAAGAAGATGGTTCATTCTTTATTTTTCCTGATGGTGGCTCAATGTCTCTTGAGGGAGTTGCACAGTCCATTCAGAAACTGGGGCGGTACATTTCCATGGCTGGTGGAATTTTGACTGCTCAGGACTTGGGAAGTGGGGTCGCTAGTTTTGGTGGTTACCCCCTATCTCAGAATATTTAAACCTTCTCTGTGGCACCAAGAGATTCATACAAAGCCCAATTACACTTTGCGTTAGAAACAGGAATACCAGCTTTTGTCGCTATGTCTGGTGCTCGTAGAATGCCCTTCCTAGCTTTCTCGTTTGACTTGGTGCATTGCTCTAGTTGTTTGATCCCATCCACAGCGTATGATGCAACATACTTCATTGAAGTAGATCACTCACTTTGCCCAGGAGGTAACATAATGATCCCAGGTTCCCCTGTCCACTGGGTCAAACAGAATAAGGAATAGGCTGATTTTCAGGCAATAGCAAGTGTTGTGCTCTGGCTTGCGCGTTTCCTTAGCGGAGACTGATGGTTGTGCTTTTAGAGGTGGAGTTGCCAGCGGCTTCTCAGTTTTTTTTTTTCCTCCGTCAACCTTGAGGACAAGGTACTCTTTGATGGGGAGGATAATGTTACGAGTTTTATTAGTTACATATATTATAGAAATTACATATTATCCAATTAGTTAAATATTTTGTTAAATATCTGTTATTAGTTAGATATGTTACACAATTAGGCTGTTATTTAGTTACACAATTAGGACTTATATGTAATTAGTTACTCTGTTTGGTCGGTTTTCAATTGAATTAGTTGACTCATTACTATATATAACTGGATTGCTACAGTGGAATTGGGAGAGATAGTTTGCCTCCTTGCGTCCTCTTTCCCTTACCTGCTTTCTCTCTCTCTCGATTTTCCCCTTTGTTCTCCTCTTTCCCTGTATCTTCCTCACTCTCTTTCGCTCTTCCCCCTCCTCTTCTTCTCCGTTTGATTTCTCCTCCCTCCTCCTCTATTCTCGTCTGTTTCTTCATCCATCGCAAATCATCATAGCGGTGCATGCATCATGGAAGTTCCATTTCAGTTTATGAATCATCTTTCTGACATCTGGCTGAAATGAATTGCTATGATAGTATAAAACATGATTCATGAAAGGGAGCCTTGGTACAATAGTAATGTTGTCACAATATCGGGGAGCTACATGCATCTCTCAATCTCACACATTCACATGAGATGAACTGTTGTGATTTAATAATTTTAAAATTAGTTGATTTTAATTGATTTGTTTAATTTTTTTTAAAATATGGTTAATAACAACCGTCCATCTAAAAGTAAACAGTTTACAGAATATAAGTGATCACCATATTAACAACACTTGGTATTTATAGGTTTGAGCCGTGAAAGTGGTCTCTTTCGTAATAAATGGTAAGACCTCATACAAAAGACACAAAACCCTCGGACCAGCATATGGTAAGAATTTCATGTACCAGATTGTGCCTCATGAGTATGAAACATTGGTATGGAATATGGATAGTATGAATCAATTGTAAATGGAGGATGTATTAGAATAATGGCTTTTGATGCATTTGCCAGAAACATTTCTGGGAAAATCAACATTGCCATGGCAGTGGTTCACCAAGCCAAATCACAACCGGCACATGACAGCTCATGTCTTGCCGTATGATCACATAGGTTTAAAGAAAACTCTAATCAGCTAATGTGATGGGTCCCTGGCTGCCATACGCCACTATGCGATTGGCTTGGTGAATAGCCCATGGAGCCCCATTGGGGAGGTATTTAGTTGTCATAATTTTTGCAGGAGGAAGACAAGGAAACGTTGGTTCAGGAAACAGGGTTGCACCTAAAGCAGATAAATAATTGGTTTATCAATCAGCGGAAGAGGAACTGGAATAGCAATCCCGCTACTTCTAGCGTCTTAAAGAGGAAATGCAAACGGTATTCTATTCTCCCTATTGTATTTGGGTTCTTATTTTGCTTCGAGGACTATCTACTGCCTTCTCTCATCTCTCATTCATTAATAGAAGTAATGCAGATAAAAGCAATGGTGATCGCCTCATGTAGACAGATGGACAAACAATACAAATTAAACTCCCCACTACATTTTTGCCACTGTATGTGGCCTCTATTGGGTTTCACAGACAGTGGAAAATGTCAGTAATGGAGCTGGAGGGAGTCTGATCCTTGTGGCGTGAAAAGTTTATTCCACTTAAAGCAGTCCAAGGCATGGAGATTTTGTTCAGTAGGAAATTTGCATTGAATTATGTTGTCTGCTGAACAGAACTCCATTTAATTTTTAACTTTTTTGTTTTATAAATTATTGTTTCTTTCACATTATGAGTCAAAATATATTTACGCCGTGTGGGTGGACATAGTAATGGTATATTGCCCTCTCTTTTATAATGTGGCAGTGATTATGGCTCTTTTATCTTCTTATCAATGCATTATAGATCTTGTAAATTAAAGCTATTGCAATTATCTGGACATATGGAGTTCTTCTTTGTTTATCCTGGTAGTCAGTTCTTCCTGGTTTCATTCTTTCTTTGTTTCTCTTTCCATAAATCGGTGTTCTTCCTTTGATAGAAAAATCAGTAGTTTCACTTAGCCATGGTCAAGGATGCAGCTGTTGGATCACACACTATCGATAAAGCAACAACAGAATCGGTATGTTCTCACTGTAAATAAGATTGATGTTTGTTTTCCCCTATCTTTCATGAACTTTGCCTATGGACTATATATCAATGGTGGATTTGGGTTAGTTCTAATCAAACAATGCCACTGTGCTGGCATATATTGCTGGTTTGGATTTGAAAAAAAGGAAATTTCTCTGTGGTCTTGGCTTTATTTTATGCTTAAAATCTTGTCACTTAGAACCCTTCTATATCATTTTTTTTATATATATATTAAAAATGCCCCATGTTGATGTTCCATCCAAAATGGCCAATGAGTGTCATTTTAGTTTTAATGGAATTGAGAAATTGTTTGTCATAGGATCATAAAGACTCCTCACTGAATTTTTGCAGCATGGGTAGTGTGTGTGCCTTTGCAATTATGTTATCATGGAGAACTTTTTTCCCCTTTTGGCATGATGAAGAGATGCATGCTATCCATTTAGCAATAATATCTTATCATGATTTAGGCCTAAACTCTAAATCTTAAATCGATCAAAACCAATAGAAGGTATGTGCTGAGTGTTGGGTTTGGTCACTCTCTTATGGGTGGCTCAACAAACGGACATATCATCGGATCGCATAGGTTTTATGCGATATTTGGAGTGCTGCAAATTGGTTACAGTAAAGACCAAGAAGATCGTTTGCCGAAGAAGGCAAATCTCGGAGAAGACCGTTTGCTGGAGAAGACAAATGTCGGAGAGGGCCATTTGCCGGAGAAGGCAAATATTGGAGAAGACCATTTGTTGGAGTAGGCCAATCTCAGAGAAGACCGTTTGCTAGAGTGGAAAAATCTCGGAGTGACTATTTGTCGGAGTGACAAATCTTGGAGTGAAAATCTGGAGCAGATTTTTGGAGTGGCATTTGCCACTCTGGCAAATGCCCAATGGAATTTACCGGAAAGGCTTGAATGAAAAGCCGGAATGAAAAATGCCAATTTGCATTTTTCGGTATGGAATAACCGGTTTGGTTTTACCGGTATGGATTTACCGGTATGGAAAGCCGGTATGAATTGGCCGGTTTGGAATTCCAACATAGAATTCCAGTATGAATTTACCGGTTTGGAATTCCAGTAAAAGAGCTAGGAATGGGCATTCTGGAATGCAATTTTGGAATGAAATTTCCGAAATGGGCATTCCGAAATTGGATTTCCGAAATGAGATTTTCGGAATGATTTAGCCGGATTGGAAATCTAGGAGAGGAATTTCAGAATGGATAAAAGTCAGACGGTCAGCAAATTATGTTGGGCAAAGAGACTAGTAAAGACCGAAGATTAGGTGATGGCCAAAGAGATTAGTGACAACTAAAGATGCTAGGTGATGGCCAGAGAGACTAGTGAAGATCGAGGACACAAGGTGATGGCCAAGGACAGTTTGTCTGGACTGCTGGCAGCTGACTGTGTAGAGCAATTGACTTTCCAGAATTGGTAAATTTTGCAGAGCAAGTAGTTGTCATGCAAAGCATGCGCCGTCTATGCATAAAACAGATTGACCTGCAGAGCATGCGTGTCTGAAAAAGTGTGGGAACTATTGATGTTGCAGGAAATGATAGGGTTGGTGTGACAAATCATTTGCAAGAATCAGGCCAGGTGAGCAGGTGGGATTTGGAGTCAAAATCTTTATAAAGAACATACTAGGCGCTTCACGAAGATTAAGGCAAGCGGTAAAGTAAGGGCTGCAAGCTAAAGCTATTGCGGCCGTGGGAGTAGTAGACGAAAGCAACAGCGGTAATAGCTGTGGTGAAACATAGAAGGAGAGTAGAATGGAGTAGGAGTGCGGAAAGGAGCTCTCATCATCTGCATTTATCATCATATTTGTAAAATTAAAGAGAGCGGAGTGTACCACTAGTGAGAAGAAGAGAAGAAAAACAGAAAAATAAGAGTGAAACAGAGTTTCCTTACTCTGGAGTCATTTTTTTTATTCTGTCTCGAATGTGTAGCAGGTATTCTGTCTTAGGAATTTTTGTAACCGATTTTACATAGTTGAAGCTTTTTCAGAGTTTGTCCCGTGGTTTTTTTCCTTTGATTTGAGAAGGATTTTTCACATTAAAAATATTATACATTCTTTATTCCTTATTCTTACTAAATTGGTAGCTAACGACTAATGTGATGATTTGGGTTTTCCGCTATGTGAACCCCAACACCGAGTTGCTCCATGCTTGTCTAGGAAAGGTCCTCAGTATGGGTGCTTGCTTGTCATTGACGTGCGGTGGATCGATGAGTTGCAATTAGCAATCCATCTCTTTAAAGCTAGACGTTATTGATACTGATATTCCACAAGCAATGGTGAAATTGTCCTTACAACCAGGGACGATGCTGCCTCTTGAAGCTTCATCGTATGAAGTACCATCATTAAAAACTTTTCATTCCTGAATTCATCACTGATATATCAATAACTACAACTATGCGAGTAATAGTAAGATCACCCTGTTATGATTTGAAGATGAAATATTAAAATTTCAGAAATAACTTTTCTACATTGCTTATCACAGTGTGAGAATCCTGAGAACTGTAATGCCCTTTTTGCAATGGTATTAGGTGGAAAGTTCAAAGTCATGACAAACAGCAAATAAGAATATGCCACGTGGAGGAAAGTAAAATTCAGCTACTATGATATTTTAGGGAGAAAACAAGTTAGATGAAATGGGCGGTCTAATAACATAATTTTGTAGCTCCAAGGAACAACTATACCGTAGATCAACATTCCAGTTCCTTTATACGGTAATCTTCAATCTTAGGTTCCTACTACCTTAACACTACATGATGGCAAATAAGATTGAAAAACTTAAGCTCCCTTCCTCTTCTTAGTTGGTGGTTCCTCCTCTTCTTCTTCCTCTTCCTCTTCCTCCTCCTCCTCCTCCTCATTTTCTTCATCATCATCATCATCTTCTTCCTCCTCCCCTCCATCATCA
>JAODPA010006806.1:0-13826 GCA_025585075.1 Nepenthes mirabilis | reverse complement strand
TACTATAATTTCTTATATCACATTGAATGAATAATGTGTACTTAACCATTCTTTTATTGTCTCATTAATCTTAAACTAACCATGCAGGTCTTCGAAAATACTGAGTGAATATCCTAGTGAATGCCCTATGTTCGTTCCGTGACCATACACTGCTTAATATATTGTTCTTGAATTTAACAGAGAAGTTGTATATATTAGTAAGATGTTTCATTGTGAGACAAAGATCATAAGTTTTAAAACACATAAAAAAAACTTCAAATGATATATAGCTAAGTATTTTAATATATGATCAAGGCCAATATACATGCAAAACCCTAAGTCAAAAAAGAGAACCACATCTCGAGACAACATCCACTGCCCCACTCACCATGATAGAATTATATAAATTTGTACAAAAATATCAATTTGGCAATTTTCAAATTCTGTAATTCAGAAGCTTAGCATATATATTTGAAATTTCTAAGAGAGGAGCATTGCTCGTTTAGTTAACAGGAATCCGTACAAGGCTCAAACGTATTGTGATAGGAAATTATAATTAAGTTAATCCCGAGTTATGGGATCTCCTAAAAGGGAATTTAAAATCTAAGAGTTTCCAGCACATATGAGCATTAGATTTAACTGGATTGATTATACAAGATAAATATATCAAAAACAAATAACAATAATAATCGCAATTAGAGTAAAAATAAATATTTGATGATGTGAGGTCTGATTTTATGAAGTTCCTTCGGCCATTATACTCTATACAATAATATTTTTTTAAAAAAATAAAGCGTA
This sequence comes from Nepenthes mirabilis, assembly GCA_025585075.1. Taxonomy (NCBI): domain Eukaryota; kingdom Viridiplantae; phylum Streptophyta; class Magnoliopsida; order Caryophyllales; family Nepenthaceae; genus Nepenthes; species Nepenthes mirabilis. The sequence continues at coordinate 13,049 of JAODPA010006806.1, read as the reverse complement.
TTAGATTATGGTCATTGTATGAATCTAAGCTTTTTATGTCATCCATAGATTAATTTCCGTGTTTATATAATTCAATATAATCAACATAAAAGCAAAAAAAAAAAAAAATTAAAAAAAGGCACTTCAGCCTATTGAAGTTTAAACTTTTGTCACCTTTGATTCTTTAATACTCGATAATATAACAAACTAATGAAAGATAGATAGCTAATATTTTTTGAGATATATTTTTTATTCGAATTCAAATCAAACACGTACTGATACGGACCAAATGCCAAGTGCAATATGGACATTTTTTTTTTTCTTACGCTACCATCCAAGTAGCTAAAGATTTAGAAAAAAACCAGAGGACGTCATGGATTAAAATGGGACCATCATCTGATTAAAACCTTAGGTCCCTAGTACAATGGCGCACAGCAGAAAAAGAAGGGCATGATAGAGAACGTATTCGTCTAAATACACGAACTTTTCTAAGGAAAATGGATGGAAAGGAAGCATATTACATCATAAGGAATAAAAGCTAGAACCTTATCCTCAATAATAATAATAATAATAATAATAATGAAATACAGGTGGAAATTCCACTTCTATAGATAAATATAAATAGTCTGCTTGATGTGTTATTCCATGCAAATTTTGATTCCATCTTGATCTCCAAACTATAAATTTGTTTGGTTTTGAATTATTTTTTTATAAGTTCTATACTAAATATACATAACATTTAAATAATGCATAATGTTTGTGCGAGGTAAGCTTGAGTAAAGCTATCAAATAATGGTCACACAATATTTATGTAAGAATTATTCGAACAATTAAATTTACTACCTCTTTGTGAAATTCATTTGAACAAACGCTATTCCAACAAACAGGGAGCAATTGCGTCTAATAAGCTCTCAATTGGAGTCTGTGCGTATTTGAAACAAAATAAAGATCTTGATGCGTGCCTAGAGAACTCGGATGCACCAAGTTCAGGTTTTGCAACTGACATTCCAATATCAACTCTAGATATAACAAATCTTATGCAATTTTTAGGCCAAAGAAAAAGATCATTTTTAATACAATGGAACTAAATAAGGAGATAGAAGAGAGAAATGAGAAAGAATAAAGGTTTCGACAATTGATCAAGGTCAAATTAAAATACTATTCTTTATAAAACCCAGGTATGTTGCTCGAATTCATTTCTAGGACACATTTTAACTTTAATTACTTATTTTTTATGTATTTTTCTCTTATGAGTTATAAGGTATATTAGAAGATTGGGTTCAACCATTATTTACTTGAATTATAGTGAAAAGATATCAGATTGGTAGCATTTATAATCGGATACTATTGTAATAGATTTATTTAGAATTTATCCAATAATTTCTCTTTTAGTTCAAATGATTTTTATATTAAATATTTATCGTGTAACTTATACATATTTAGTAATGTGATTTGATTCTTTATACTTTTTATGGCGTTTGGTGGCCAACTATTGGTAGGAAATTCGGTAGTTCATTTCCATTGTACCAACTGTAACTATTTTGTTTCTGAAAAATTTCAACACTACCTTGTAGATAATAACATTAATTATTATTGCGTCCCGAGTCCTCGATTGTCGTACAGATTAGGGAGCCTTCGGATTCTTAGCCGGTCTGAAGCGTTTGTGGAAGGGACTGGTTTTCGTCTCTATTAACCTGATACCTGCACAACACAATCAACGAATGAGAGGTCAAAGATCCGGTGGGATTTCTCCCACCATTGCCACCCCGACGCTCAAGTCAGCAAATTCCCGCAATGAATGAAAATGGGGCGCACGCTAAGAGGTGCGTGGAAGTATATTATAAATGCGTGAATTGTGCGTATTTGTGTACGTGAGAGAGAGTAATGAGCGGGTGGTGGGAGGCTTGGCTCCCTATGTGCACCGCTACGGGTGGCTAACTTCCTATCGCCTGAGTAGGCTCAGGAGTTTGGATCTAGAAGATAGTTGGTAAGCTTAAGGCTTGCGATACTGAGTCGATTATCTCAGATCCCATCCCCCCTCTTTGTTGAAGAAGAGGGATTTTATAGGTCCTTCGATGAGGGGCTCTTGGGTGCGAGAACTCCTGTTACTAGGGCTCATTGGCTGTTGATCGTTGTCGATGATTGCCGGTGTGTCGGCTGTTATTTTGTGGTGGAAGGCAGACTACCGGATATTGCCAGCCACGCTTGGTCTCCCCCTTGAGCCAGGATTAGCGAGTCACCTGTGGGCGGCCGCCTGAATCGCAACTAGCTGCGTTAACGGTTTCTCCATTGGCTGATTTCTCCTGCACTTTTGCTGTTTTTTGGCAGCAGCATTATTGAGGTGCAGGAGGCACTTGTTGGCTGCTAATGGTGGGCTGCCACGTAGGCGTCCCGTGTCGTTGGGTTGGGCTTTGGATCTTCTTGGGCTTTAGCATTGGACCCAACACTAGCCCCACATCCCTGGGCTGACCAGTGGTCATGGCCTGGCATATCCCTTGGGTCCAATCAGCGGTCGCCGGTTTCCCTCGAGAAGCTCCAACACCTCTCATCTTCTGGGTTCGTACCTTCCCCAGGCATATGCGCAGGCCTTTCTAACGCTACAGCGATTCAGTGCCTGGATTGGGAGAATTTGCATGCCTGGGGTTGCGTCTGATTTGAGGCTTTTCCTATTCCATGAAAGACATTCGTCGGGAAGTGTGCCTCTCCGAGCACAAGAAGGATGCCTATTTCGCTCAGAGTTGGATCCGCGAACGAGTTGGATGGATTAGTTGAAGATCCAAAATTCTTGGAAAAGACTGCATTCACACCCGCGCTGCGGTCGATTCCTTATGCTAATGAGGGTGGCTCGGCCACCTACTGTTGTGACGTGCTTCTCCTCCATGGTGTGTCTCGTCCGGAGCGCTGTGGGATCTCGGCGGAACTTTCTTGGGGATGCTTCCTGCCGGTGAAGTGCGTCGCTCGCGGTCTCCACTTCACTTGGTTCGTACACGTGCCGTGGAGGAGGCAGAGAGGGGAGCCCTAGTGAGGGAACTGCAGGGTTTCCCCTTTTGGTCCCTCCCGGAGGTTCCTAAGCTGGGTACTGATTCTGCCTCGGTGGATAACACTAGGACCGTCTCCACCATGGGCAGGCCAACACGCGACTGCCCCTAGTGACTTGTTGGGTAACCAGCGGTGAGACCGTGGTGATCTCATGTAGATCACGTTTCCCAAGCTCACTGGGGAATCCGAGGCAGCTACCGTGGGGCCTGGGCTCCGTGCCGTATCTTCTTCCCCTTTCTTGTACCTTTGTTATTGTAAATCTTGTACTTTGTAAGGAAAGCTTTGATTAATAAAAGAAGCAGTCCCTTTGTCTTTATTATTTCATCTTGTAGTGCGCGCTTTCTTTTACTGATTGCTTTCCCCTGACTTGTTGTACCCTGTTTCGTGCGTTCGAGGATCTTCGGACGCTCGCGGTTAGTTTTGTCGGTTCTACCCCTTGAGCCTATATACTGACCGTTGTGGGCACGACGTAGTTTAGGGGCGGCTCTGACATCTGGGGTTGTGGAGGCTGGAACGCCACTGATGGCGGTAACATCCATCTGTCTATCTGGCGCATTAAGTGCACAGGAGATCGAGGGGCACTGCGTCATGATGATTTGCCTTGGAAACGCGCGATGCTTCAAGGATTCTCCACGTGGAGCGCACTCGTTGGCCTTGTTCTAGCACTCCTTGCCTTCAGAGCACAGCCGTTTCCGGGGAGAATTTCACCTATTTAAATGCACAAACCCCTTTCCAGATAACGCGCTCTGCTACTTCTTTGGCGGTGTGAGGTTTTGTGTTGCTTGTGATCCTTCTCCCTTTCTCCTGCTCTTGCAGCAATCCAGATGGAGGAGTCGTCTTTGTCTTCCAGGTCGGGATATCCTTCTGGATGGTCCGAAACTGGGCCCCATGCTTCTAGGGTCCTGGGTGTCACCGCATCAGAGGGGGTCACTCGGAGGCTACTATCGTGGGCCATGCGCATTTCCCGTGGGTGCCTCCGGGCTTTGAGAGGGTGGAGAGGTCTACCGCCTCGCAGGAGCATGGCCCAGGGAGGGTGGATTTCTCGCTCCGACGAGTTGCCAGGGAGGTCGAAGTCGTCAAAGCCCGGATACAAGCTGCAGTAGTGAAGATAGAGCAGTTAAGGGCCCCCATCGCACACTTTGAGGAAGCATGGGCGAAATCAGAGTTGATGGTGTCCAGACTCGCCAGTGCTAACATGGGGGCTCGAGCCCGCATTTTAGCTCTTCAAGAATAGCGTGTGCAGCTACGGCGACAGTTTGGGACAGAGGTTGCACGGATGGGGACTGAGCTAAGGTCAACGTTCTTATCAAAAGAAGTCAACCCTGCACTGGGAAGGAACTTCTAGGACGGCATCCGTCTCAGCCAAAGACTAGCCTTGTTGGAGGACCCGAACTTTTGCGTCGGCATTCTGGATTCTCGAAACTCCAACGCCCAAATACATGCAAACCTGGTGGAGTATCCGACACCAGGTTCCTCTGCGGCACATGAGGAGTGTTAAATGTATCCCACTACCGTAAGCTGCTGTAACAAGTTTTTAATGAATATCATAATGAAATTTAACACTTAGCTGTGCCGTTTCATTTTTCATGGTTTGCTGTGGTTGAATGGTTTGTTTTCATTCTCGTGCGCTTCTTTTGGGGGTCCCGATGTCGTCCTTTCCTGCAATTGAAATTCGTGCATTATATGCGGGTGCGTCAGCGGGGGTCATCGCCAGGCAGCTGAAGCAACGTCGATCTGCAATCTGACAAACGGTCATGATTGTTGACTGCTCTGGGCCCCGTGACGCTTCCACGGGGCAGGCATGCGGCCTAGCCACTCTATGGAGACGTCATTTGGGTTTCCCGCTCATTGGCACTTCGTTTCCTATTTAAACCAGCATTCTGGAAAATTTCCTTTGTTAGCTTCCTTGTGCTGAAAATTTTTTAATCTTGTCCCACACAGTGAGAAAGAGATGGCAAAGAAGAGAGAGTCTCCTTCCTCCCCGCGAACATCTAGGGTGAGTCGGCATGGGGTCAACAACACAGGGTCTATCTTGACAACCAACGCCATCCCAGCTCTGCCAATAGATTTTGGGATTCCCAGCGGTTGGGGTTACCATGCTCCTGGCTCCGTGAATAAAGCCAACGCTCTACTAGATGGTTTCGTCATAGTTTACGAGCACCATATGAGAGGAGGGCTACATTATCCCAAGCCATGCATTCTGTATGGGTAGGTGGAGGCATTGGGCGTTCCTGTGGTGTGGCTTCACCCTAACGCCCTTCGTTGTCTGGTCTTGCTATGTATCTTCACTCACCTTCATGGTGGCTCTTTTGATGCCGAGGCGGCTAGGTTGATCTTTCGCTTCTCGAAATCGGAAGATTGGATCTCTATGTCGCCAAAGACCGGCTTCCACTTTCGAGGGACCAATCCTAACTCAGTAAAGAACTGGAAAAGCCAATTCTTCTTCTTGTAGGAGCTCCCTGACTCTGAGCTTCTGCGCGAGTGGCGCCTAATTTTGGAGTTCTTCCACGATAAAGTGTCGACGGATGATGCCAAGGAAGCGCCTAGTATTCCATTGAATACTAGATGGTGAAGTTCTCCATCTAGGGCAACTTTTAGACATCAATTACATTTGAGGCCGCTAAGTGGGGGCCTTCAACGGGTTGGCACATCGTCGGTCCTACCAAAAAGGATCCTGGGGAAGTAGCCATTCCCCCACCGTCCGGAGGAGACTAGGAAGAGAGTTGTTCGCTACTGAAATCGTCTTTGGATGAGGAGATTGAGGCTCCCTTGAAGAGGTTGAGGGAGGCCGGAGGTATCTCCATGCGGAGGTCGCAGAGGTTGGCTGTTGGCTTTGCCGGGTGGGTTCGGGCTCCAGTCCTGGGGGCGGTGTCAAGCGTTGGGCCTCAGGAGGAGGCCGATGAACCCGTTCCGATTCTAGCCGTGACGTTAGTTGAGTACACCGTCCCTGAAGTGGGGCTTCATTCCGGTGAGGAGACTCATGCACGCTCCTTCTTCGATCTGGTCATGGAGGCGGTTCCTGGCACGGTGGGTGGCGCATTGGTCCTCGGTGACCCAGAGGAAGCATGCGCGCTAGCGCCAGTGCCAAAGTTAGAGGGAACTTCGGAGTTGGCTGTGATATTTGCGGAGCCAATTTCAGAGGGGGGGATCCTGGAGGACGTCCCCGTGGCGTCAAAGACGAAAGTTGTATCGGAAGCCGGCCCGCCAGGCACTGAGACTGCCGTGGGAGAGATGGCTTCAGAGCCAGAGCCCCCAAGTGTTCCTTTGCCTTCCGCGCTTCCAATCCATCCGTGCCCTGCAGGAGTCACGGTTGAACATGAGGAGCCCTTGGGCGCGTTTTCGTCAGGAGATTTAGCACATCCTCCGGACGCCACTTCCGCTCAGGTACCACCGTTCTAAATTGGTCGTTCTTTCGCAATCATAGTTTTTGAAAATTCTTCTGATTTCTCTATTTTCCACGTAGATTCCTGAGGATGTCGACCCTCTTAATGAGCTAGTCGCCCTTTTGCACTGGAGCTTTCACCGCGGTCTGCACGTTGTCCAGCGCACGAGAGCCAAGGTTGCTTCCCTTCGAGAGGACAGCGAGCAGGCGCAAGAGGAAGTTAGGCACTTGCAGCTGAAGGTGGAATGATTGGAGGTGGCACTCACCATTCTTGAAGACGACAATTCACACTTATCCAAAATTCTGAGGGGTTGGCTCACCCCGTCGGAGGCGGATCTCATGATGGAGACACGATTTTGGGACGGGATTTTCCTGTGCCATAGAATTGCTTCTCTTGCGGCTCCTGACAGTACGTAAGGAGTCTTCCACCCTGGCAACGCTAGGGTTCGGGACTAGTCTCACCTAAGGAGTTTTCTTCAGGAGGCTGGTCCTTCTAACCATCCACAGTAGTCTAGTCTGTATACATTGTTTTTTTTTCCTCTTTTCTTCTTTTTTTTTGTACAAACAAATGAAAAGCAGCTCCTTTCTATTTTGTATACATTGTCTCCCAATGCGATCCGTGAGGTTGTGTCTCACGTTCAATGGCCAAGCTTGCAAAGCTATTGTCGCTAAGGCTTCAATCTAGTGCTTTCTTGTGCTGTACTCGTCCTTTGTCAGAGGATGTTGTCGTTTCACGTGCATTTAATGGGAAGCTTGGTCCAATAAAGTTGACGTCGTTGCAAGTCCCGTGGAGCCGCACTAAGGGCCAGCCAGATTTTCAGGCTGCGGCAGCCAGGCTCTGGGTTTAGGCCTTTCATTGTGCGGTATCCGCAATAGGTGCGTGGCCCTCGCTCAAGGCGTCATCACTACCGTGTACAATGTCCTAACCCTAGACCATCGTAGACTAATGGTGCTCTCTTCTTCGTGAGAAGGTCGCCACACACCTGCAATTCTTGGCCCATAAGGTTTTAATAGTCGTAAGTTGGGAAGCTTCAAAAGCCCCCAGGCCTAATGCCTTGACCGCCTGAGTCATTTGGCACAAAGCCAAGGTAGCGGGTCGCTGGGACCCTTCCGACGTGGAGTCGAAGTCCGAATGCGTTCGCTTTTGGACCGCTCAACGCGTTGTCGAGGCTTGAACGGGACTGCTGATGGGCCACTTGACGCGGGGCCAAGGTTTCTGGACCGCTTTGGGCCACTCGACTGAAGGTCAAGGTTTTGAGGTGGCTGCTCATGGGCCGCTTGGCACGGTGCCAAGACCTTGTTTTACGGACGGACGATGGTCCTCCCGACTTCGGGGCAATTTAGGTCGTACTATTTTTAGAATTCTATGCATGCTAACATTTCACACAAATGGAGATGCAGGTTAACAGGAATAATTAATTTTATTAAGCAAAAACTTAATGCATGTACAAGCACTCTTCAGGATATGTGTGCGTGCCTTACCTGGGCCGGCGCTGCGTCACTTGTAGTATTTCCTTAGGTTGGTGGCATTCCAGGTCCGGGAGACCAGTTAACCGTTCTGAGCGCGTAGCTTGTACGCTCCGCTCCAGAGGATTGCAGAGACGAGGAACGGGTCTTCCCGCCCAGGGGAGAGTTTGTTCTTGCTCGTGACTTTTCCTGCCACCTCTAAACATTGGAGGACCAGATCCCCGACCTCAAGCGGGCAAGCTTTCACCCGCTTGTTGTAGTACCACGCGACACGCTGTTGATAGGCTGCGGTCCGCAGGCGGGCTGTGTCTCGAACTTCTAAAAGTAGGTCAAGGCTTTCCCGGAGTATGTGAGAGTTGGTGGCTGGATTGAAACATTCGACCCGCAGGCAGGGTAATCCTACTTTAACGAGGATTACGGTCTCAGCCCCGTAGCAGAGGTTGAAAGGTATCTCTCTAGTCAATTCCCGCGGGGTCGTCCAATACGACTAGAGTACGCAAGGTAGCTATTCGATCCACAAGCCCCCTGTGTCCTCCAACTTGGTCTTTAGCCCGTGTAGCAGCGTGCAATTGGTGATTTCAACATGTTCGTTAGCCTAAGGGTATGCCACGGACGTGTGGACCAGCCTGCTGCGTAGATCAGTGCAGTTCCTTATGAACCGTTTGTTGGTGAATTGGGTTCCATTGTCGGTCATTATGATCTCAGAAATCCTAAAGCGACAGACGATATTTTGATGGAGGAATTCCGTTGCATTATGCTCGGTGATTCGAGCCAGAGGGACTACTTCTACCCACTTGATAAAGTAGTCAAAGCCGACAATTAGGAACTTCCTTTGCCCGGAGGCTAAAGGTAATGGTCAGAAGATGTCTAGCCCCCATTGCGCAAATGGCCATGGGGATTGAAGGATGTGAAACTCTATGTGCGGTAGGTGCATCATGGAACAGTGGACTTGGTAGCTCTCGCACTTCCTGACGAATTCTATGGCATCTTGCTTCAGGGTTAGCTAATAGAGACCTTGTCGTATGATTTTGAACGCAAGGTTCTTTCTCCCAATATGCGAGCCGCATATGTCGAGGTGTACTTCACTTATAGAGTACTTGGCTTCTTCGGGGGTAAGGCATTTCAAGAAGGGAGTGGAATATACACGCCTATACAGCCTCCCGCCGAGGAGCGTGTACGAGCCTGTTGTCTTCTTGATCTGTTTGGCCTCGTTGGCGTTATTGGACAGAGTTTTATCGGTCAGGTACTTTCTGTATGGAGTCATCCAATTGTCCCCCACATCGACCCGCAGCACTTTTTGGTTCGAGGAGTAGATGCTAGGCGCAGCCAGAATCTCCTTCAGCTCCCTGGCGTACTGCTCTGGGGATCCTGCAGCTGCGTCCCTGGCCAGCTGGTTAGTTTTCTAGTTGTCGGACCTAGGAACGTGTTTGATCAGGAAGCTGTCGAAGCCCTGGATTAGTGTCTTTGCCTTCGCCAGGTATTTCACGAGCTGAGGTTTTGATGCTTCAAAGTTTCCTTGGATCTGGTTGACCACGAGCTCGAAGTCGCTATGTACGACCAATGATTTTTTGGAACATTCCTTGGCCAGACGAAGTCCTACAAAAAGGGCCTCGTACTCTGCCACATTGTTTGTAGATGGGAAGGTCAGCGCGATAGAGTACGTAATCACCGCACCGTCCGTAGTCTTCAGTACGATTCCAGCTCCGCTGCATGCTTGAGTGGATGATCCGTCCATGCGCAGGGTTCACAACGAGATTTCAAGGTCACCCATGCTCCTCGGGCTGCCAGGGTCATCTAGAGCTAGGGTCGCCACCTCGACAGTGAAGTTCGCTAGAGCCTGACCCTTGAGAGCCGGCCGAGGTCGAAACTCCACGTCGAACTCTCACAACTAGACAACCCATTTGACCAGCCGTCCGAAAGTCTCTGGTTTCTACAGGATCGACTTCAGAAGCTGATCCGTTAGTACGATGATCCGGTGTGCTTGGAAGTACGGCTGCAGTTTCCACGCCGAATAGATGAGCGTCAATGAGACTCTTTCGGCGTCCGGATAGCAGGCCTCCACATTTTTCAGTACCCAACTTACGTAGTATACTGGCCACTGTACCCCCTCATGCTCTCTGACCAGCAAGGAGCTGAGGCCCGTTCCTGACATAGCCAGGTAGAGGCACAGGTCCTCGCCCGTGCACGACAAGCTCAGGAGAGGTGGGTTGGCGAGATAGGTTGTCAGCTCTTTAAAGGCTTCGCTACATTCCTCGATCCACCGAAATCCTGTCGATTTTGTGCCCCGAAGTGCCTTGAAAAAGGGCAAGTACTACTCCGCGGACCTGGCGAGGAATCGCAAAAGGGACACCAGCCGCCCGGTGAGTTTCTGTACTTCCTTCACCGTCCACGAAGGGTTCAACCCGAAGATGGCCTTGATCTTTTCTGGGTTGGCCTCGATGCCGCACTCGGATACTATGAAGCCTAGGAACTTCCCCGAGGTTACCCCGAATGCATATTTGGCAGGGTTAAGCTTCATCCTGTGCGTCCGAAGGATCTGGAAGGCCTCATCTAGGTCGCGGATGTGGTTGCCGACAACCCTACTTCTCACAAGCATGTTGTCAATATATACTTCCACGTTTTTTTCGATCTGAGTCTCGAATATCTTGTTCACTAAGCATTGATAGGTTGCCCTGGCATTCTTGAGATACAACAAATTCTGCGAGCTTCCATTATCAATAAAGATTTGTTTTAGCTGGTAATCAATCTTACCATCTGAAACGATGGCGGATACAATAAGGGGATCAGTATGAGGGAACGTTACATGAGGCATATCATCGCTACTAAAACTAATGACATCACTCCTGTCCCTTATCTTTGCTCTCTTGTTGCTTGAAGTTGGCTCCTCCTCCTTCTGCTTGGTGACCCTGGTGGCCGCGGTAGAGATCATGTTGATCATGCCAGCAGCCATACGGCTCCAGGGAGGCTCGCTGGCCTCACCCTCCGAGGTTGCGGGGGCTTACCCCGAACCTTTCACGAATTGTTTAAGGTGTCCGCGGCGGATCAGATCCTCTATCTCCTGCTACAAGGTCCTGCAGTTCTCTGTAGAAAGTTCGAGGTAAGGGTGATACTGGTAGTATTTCGTCTGGCCGCTGCCGCTCGGGCCGTTTGTCACTTTCGGTAATTTGAAGAACTTTTCATCATAGATCTACATCAAGATATTCGCACGGGTATCGTTCAGGGGAGTCAGGGACGTCTATTAATGATCCTTTCTAAATCCTAGCAAAGGGCGCAGCTGCTTGCAGTGCTCTGGGAAGCAGTTACCGTCGCCGCTTTTCTTCTGTCTGTTGGGAGGCCGGGGAGCTTCTCGGGGGCTGTGTACGCGTTCAGGTCGCTTTGCCTCATTTGTTTCCTCTGCGGTAATATAAGATCGGGTGATGGCTTCGGCCTCTCGGAAGGACTGAGGGCGCTGGTGCGACAAGTGCTTGAAAAAATCTCCTACTGCCAACGTTGCAACAAAGGCGTTGAGTTTCAGCTCGTCAGAAAGCTGGGGGATCTGGGGTGCCTCGGTGATGAAGCGGTTGAGAAATCGCTTCAGACTTTCGTCTGACCTCTAACGGAGGTGGACCAGGTGCCATGGCTGACTCTCTTCTCTCCGGCTGGAGGTGAACTAATTTAAAAAGCTGTCTACTAGCTCATCGAATGAGAGAATGGAATTTGACAGGGGGCCGTGGAACCAGAGTAGCGCATCCCTCCTAAGGGTGACGGGGAAGTACTAGCACATCATGGCTTTGCTTGCTCCCTATAGCGACAAATGGGTGCGGAAACAATTGAAATGGTCTATCGGGCCCTTGCCTCCGTCGTACCCTTCCAAGACGGGCATCTTGAACTTGCGGGCAGTCGCTGAGTCTGCAAGTCCATGGCGAAAGGAGACCTTCAAAGGTCGACGGAGGATCGTGCGGGCCTTTCCTTGTGCAGGAGATCCCACCGTACCTTGACGTTCTCCTCCATTGGTGGGTTGGATGCCCTCTTCGCGCGTTGATAATGTCGTCGAGTTCCGTGTGGTCTTGCGGCCATGGCTAGACTTGTCGGTGGCGGCGGCTTTCCATACGAGGGGGCCGCTCACTGTTGGAGTCTGCGGCGATTGGCCTCCCTTGGCCGCGGGAGTTGCGGTGGTTACGCCGCTCAGGGATCTCCCTCTGATCGTCCCTGCTGAGATGACTTTTAGCTGCGAACTAGACCCCGCTGTCGGAGGCCACTTGGGCCCTGACGTCATCAGGTCGGTCGTATCTTTTCCTGAGGGTTGCCGCGCGATGCCTCCTTCGCCTGGAGGAGGACGCCTGGGATGCTGGAGGGGCAGCCCCCATCCAAGGGGTACCCATCCGATTATAGAGGGCCTTTAGTACTAGCCTCATGTCACCTATGTCTGTGGCCAGGCGGTGGACGTTAGGCTCTAGACGGGTATCCGCGTGGCTTCCCATGGAAGGGTCTTCGCTGTGCCCTAGTATTGTTGGAGCACTGACTTGTGCCCTAGTATTCACCATTCTTGATGCTTTGGAATGAATGTGAGAAGGAGACGCTAGACTTCTCGTCCCGTTCCCACAGACGATGCCAATATTACATCCCAAGTCCTTGGTTGTCGTACAGATTAGGGAGCCTTCGGATTCCTAGCCAGTCTGAAGCATTTGTGGGAGGGTCCAGTCCCCGTGTCTGTTAACCTGAGGCCTGCACAACACAATCAACGAACAAGAGGTCAAAAATCAGACGGGATTTCTCCCACCAAGGCCACCCCGACACTCAAGTCAACAAATTCCCGCAATGAACGAATATGGGATGCACGCTAAGAGGTGCGTGAAAATATATTGTAAATGCGTGAATGGTGCGTATTTGTGTACGTGAGAGAGAGTAATAAGCGGGTGGTAACAGACTTAGCTCCCTAGGTGCACCGCTGTGAGTGGCTGACTTCCTATCACCTGAGTAGGCTCAGGAGTTTGGACTCGGAAGATAGTTGATAAGCTTAAAGCTTGCGATACTAAATCGATTATCTCGGATCCCATCCCCCCTCTTCGTTGAAGAAGAGAGATTTTATAGGTTCCCTGATGAGGGGCTCTTGAATGCGAGAACTTCTGCTTCAATTTGCCAATGTGTGACTTGGGATAGTACGTTATTTATAATGTATTAATTATTTTTTTATATTTTAATC